>JAOPHQ010005766.1:0-81442 GCA_030340625.1 Merluccius polli | reverse complement strand
AATCAGAGCTATAGAGTAAACATAGAGTTGTTTATAGAGTTGTTTACTCTATAGCTCTGATACAGGAGTAATAACTAACCACAGGACGGATGCCCACACACCATCAAAATTAAACAGCGGACAAACATCCGATCGTAACTCGTCACTTTGTCAACATTAGTTTCTCCCGCTGCCACGGAATAATGTGTTGATCAGCAAATCAACCTCAGACATGTTGTGGGCGAGGGTTTGATCCGTCAGACGGAGTGACATCACAAGGGAGTCCCAATCTGAAAAAGTCACGTGAACCTTGAAAGTCACGTGACTTGGACAC
This sequence comes from Merluccius polli, assembly GCA_030340625.1. NCBI lineage: Eukaryota > Metazoa > Chordata > Actinopteri > Gadiformes > Merlucciidae > Merluccius > Merluccius polli. Next base: position 81,129 of record JAOPHQ010005766.1, on the reverse strand, counting down.
CATGGGAAAACCCCTCTACGTGTGGCACTTTGGACCAACGTAGTCAGGGTACGTTTTTATATGAGACTGGGTTGCAACATGCTTATGTCCTATTTATAAAATGTATTTTAATCACACAATCGAACCTTTGCAACATGTGAAACAGCCCATTGGCTACCATGCATAATAAGCTGTTTTAAATTGCACATTTCAAATCGCGCAGACGTCACCGAGCCCGACCCGAACCCGAGCATCATTTCTAAATATCTGTCCAAACCCGACCCGGCCCGTCGGGTACCGTCAGGTCCCCTCGGGTCCCGTCGGGCTTGGGTCGGGTATCCAATAAGGAGCTGTTCAACGGCCGTGACGTATGAAACGCCATGTTCCGATCGGTGATTCTGTGAGCGATCGCGAGGTCTATTCAAGCCGCTTATCCCAACTATAGCTTCACCTGACGTGATTTAGCCGCGCCTATTTATCCTGGCTTGGCAATCGTGCAACCGAATAAGCCAGGATACCGCCGAGCAGAATAGTCCAAGCCGCGCTTACTCAATTATCCTGGATTTATGTATCCTAGTTTTGTGCAATACCCCCCAGGTCTATGGGGCGGCGCGAGTCGTCCAGGAGCGACGCTACGGGGGTACCTTCTGCTGCAAATGTTGACGAGATGGGTCAGTGACCAGGCCTCAATATGTGACGAGTTGGGGTGAGACTGTGTTGATAGAAACAGTGCAGTGAGTGCAAAAATATACATATTTTTTGTTGTTGTTGACAGCGGCGTTGTTATGCCTGGGCGGCCGGGGCTTTAGCCCCAAATGTTTTAAGAATAGCCCCGGATCTAAAATAAATTAAAAATAATAATAATAATAATAACAAAAATTAAAAAAAAAAACAATAAATGTTTAATAATAGCAGTTGTGTAGCTGATAGCAATCGTGTCAAAAAACACCCTCCTACAGAGGCCCAGGCTAAGCCCTGAATGTCCTCAAATCCTAGAAATGGCCCTGTTTGTTGCTATTAATGTTTTAATAGCAACAAACAGGTAATGAAGTTGGATTTGCATGAGAAAGTAGGCACGTTTACATCCACCTGTTTTTATTCGCATTTTCAGTTTGCGCATAAAAAACCTGAGTGGAAATGATGAAAAATTTGAAAATGTCTCAAAATATCACAAATATTACGCTTGAGGGAGGTGGAAAAGTTGGTGTATCGATAAAAGGTTAACATGACAAAGTGCAACGGAAACCGATTCAGCGAATGAACGCAAATAGTGCGGTGCAGGAATGAGTCCTAAAACCTGGAAGTCCGTTAGCATGTTGGCACTTCGGCAAAAAGCCAATTTTTTTAATGGGTTTTTGGTTATATGCCTGAAATAAGGTCTGTGGTTAACACAAGCTTAAGAGATTTACACGTTTTGTTTTACGACATAAGATACGTCGGTAAATACCCCACTTGTGAATTTTGAAGCTTTTACGTGTCTTTAAAAAAATTCTGGCGATTGCATTTACGCTTCAAAAATCATAAAAGTAGTATTCACTGGTGAAGATTATCTTACTTAACAAAACGTGAGTATCATAAACTTGTGTTTGCCACAAAGCTTATTGTCTGCAATAATCCAACTCTATAAATGATGACATACGGAAATCATGTGACTTAAATGTCACTCCAGCTTCCGCTCCACTGGAGATACGAAAAATGGCGGCAGACGAAAATATCAGGTATGTGTGGACCGAAGAGGAGACTGCACCATTCCTTGAAATAGTACACAGTAAACTTACAAGAAACAAGCTGTTTGTTTCTTGTAAGTTTGGTGTGCTGTTTGTTTCTTCCAAGTGTTCTTTTGGTTAGTTTTGAGGTTTGATTAGCGCTCTTTTAATTACGTCATCTCGTTGTGCCCTCTTCTTCTGCAGTGGACTGTCAAAACAGGTGTTCTGACTGGAGAATTAGCTCCACCTCCTGCTTATCTCGATGAACCAACTCCTAATATTGGCATAACAGTAGTGGATGGAAACCCGCATAAATTCGCATTTTCTTTTGCCGATTTTCTGAAAATTCAGGTTAAAATGTGCGATACATTTGGATGGAAACCAAGCTAGCGACAAGTGAAAGTGAGAGTTCAGGGTTCAAAGGATAACTTTTAAATTGTTCGACCTGGACCTTGTTTTCCTATAATTTTGGGTCTCGGGGGACTAAATGCGGACAGCTATTTTTTTTTAAAATCAGTAGGCCTACAGTATTGAGCAAGAGGGCTTCAGCAGTCAACCACAAAACGGGCAGCAAGGTAACTATGGGGCAACAGCGACCTGTCAATTAACGTAACGTCCTCTAACTGTGCATTCACATCAGAAGCGAATTGAGCTGCAAAGACGCTTTGGTCGCTCATAAAGATTCGCTGCGAATATTTCTGTTTGCTTTTGTCGCTCAAGTGACGTACAATTCAATTTTGCAGACGCATTTAAAGGAGCCGTATGCTTTTAGTACAGAAAGCCATATCAAAGAGTGAACTCCCATACACTTTGGCCATATTGCAGAGACGGTTTTACTTGTTGGATAAATGCTTACGGGTTTAGTTCCCCGTGTCTGATCGCTGTAATTCAGAGCGTGAATATCGGTTGAATATCTAATATCTTTCTAACTTTAAAAAACACTTATGTATTTTTTAAGACGATAGTCGCACATCCCTCGTAACTACGCCCGTGAAGGTGAACCCTCCCGGACTCCGCTATTAACATGAACCGCTCCGCCGGAGGAGCCGCACATCCACATGCACCGGACACCAAAATACCAACAAACATGTTTTCCATTTGATTGCTTTTAAATAAAGTTGTGTGCAGTTATATGGTTAAATACGATTATTAAAAGTGATCATGTCTCCTTCCTGGTCCAGAACCGCTTGGTCCATGCCGTTAATAGGCGGCCCGCTTTGTGCGTGTGCTTGTAAAAATGATATTTAAGCCTGATTATTACGGTATTGTATTGTCTCTGAAATAAAAAAGGCTTGGATCGTACAACACCGGGTGCCCAGCCACAGCCGCGATTAACTTTTCAGTCGACATTTTGATGTACAGTAGGAACCAAAAAAGTACAGTAGGAACCAAAGTGCCAGTGTTCCCTGGGATCCACACAAATGAAGAGCGTCTACATTCCGATTGGTTGTCAGTCTTCAACTTTTTTTGGTCGCTCTGGTCGCTCAACTTTTGCCGCTGGTAGCGTTGGTCGCTTGTGACGCTTTGGTTGCTCTTGCCCATAGAAAGTGAATGACTTCCGGTGATTTGGTCGCTCAATTCGCTTCTGATGTGAACGCACAGTAAGGCTCAGTTCTTTTTCTGCAACAACTCAACTCTCGTGTCTCTCAAGATCGCGTTCGGAGCGAGACTTCTCCTTGGCGAGACTTGGTTAGACAACAATCACAAACAGACCGGATTAAGTGAAAGTAAAGACAAAGGTTTTATTTCTCTGTAGGGAAAAATGAAAAATGCCAAAGTTATACTTTTAATGGCACTTCAAGCAATACAGACGAATGCATTAAGTGTGGAACATGTCTCCACAAGGTGGTGTTGAGCAAGTACTTTTATTATGTATACTTCTATAGTGCACAATGACTCTAATACACACCAGAGGATATAATGGCAGAAACATCATTTTTTTTTTCATATTGATAAAATCCCCAACATCCGAATAATATTATCACTAAACACTATCCAACCCTAACAAAATGCATCTCTTCTTTGTTTACACTACAAAATTTATATTAAATTAATTTAATTAAATTCATTTTTTACAACAATAATAGTATTTATAATCATAATAGGAATATTTATTATTATTATAGTAATTTAAAAATTCCCATAGGGTATAAGCCCGCCCAGAGCCTGCCATTGGGCGATTATTACAGTCGCCCAATGGCACTTTGTGTGTATTTGTTACTGAACTTGTTGGCGTGGAAACCCCACCCCCTTGAGCCTTTTACAATATGTTCTTTTTTAGACTGTTACATCCTGTTACAGATACACAGCACAGCACAATTTTGATTCTATATCTTGTTTTCTCTCAGCCTAACTTATGGCTTTAGATATGGCTACATTTAAATACACATGAACCCAAACTCAAGAACACAGAGATGAGACGTGTAATGTATTTTCTGTTACAGGTACATGTATGATTGTTTCCCTTTAATATTATTGTTTTTATATTTCTTATAAGAGAGGACCAAAAGCAGCAATCAAAAAAGGATGAAAATTGCTAGCTTAGCACTTCAGCATTTGACAATCTCTGCAAGGCACTTTCACCCCGTGGGTGTAATGCCGTTTTTAAATATATTGTATTCAAATGCTTCTAATATCACAGCATATACATATATAAATAGAACATTTAGTCATAAAAAAATGTAAAATGTTCACCTAAGCGTATTAATGTTATGTAAGAGAGGTGTCCCATTATTGGAAATGAATGCACACCCTTGGAACGTACTGACCAATCATAATCAAACACCCAACAATGCTGCGGTGTAAAAAAAAAAATATATATATATATAATATATTATAAATAATATAATGCAAAAGTTCCAAAATTACGACAGCAGGTGGTTTATTACTGTTTCGCCCAAAATAGTAACAGCTGATGTCACTTGCCATAGTGTATTATTGACATCGCTCACTCACCATACAAACCAACACACAAGTTAATTTATGTCACCAACTGCATACATGCTTAAGACAAGCATGCATTTTCATAGCCTGGTTCCGCCCGCCTCCGTACTTCCGCTCAATTTTCATTTCAGTTCAGTACTAGATCTGGGAGTGCTGTATGTTAGAACAATTTCTTTTCCCTCAAATGTGCCTTCCAATCAGTGAACAGGAGGCGCGGCCTGAGAACAGTGACGTATAGGTCGTGCGCGAATTTCAGTTATTGAGCGGAAGTACGGAGGCGGGCGGAACCAGGCTAATGCTAATGCTCACTGCATCTGCCATTTGTATACTGCGCGCAACGTGGTTTCTGGCGCATGAAATACGTTACGACCAAACGTTAGCGATTGGTTAAGGCAGATCCAGAGTGGCACTGGGCAGAGCCAATAGGTTTTAAACTTCAACAGCACCCGCCTTCAAGTGAGAAATCGTTTGTCTCTATAGCAGTTCTAGACCATGAGTATGAATGAAATGAGTACGAAGGTCTAGTTAGGACTAGGCTAGCATTTTCATTTGTCTTGTTTCAAATATCTCCCACCTCAGGACCCTACCAACCTGTTCCAAAAGCTGGTGTTGAACCTCAGGATCCGTCATGTCGGCTTCAGAGCTGATCTTTAACCTGAAGGTTGAGCGTTGTTTCTGTCGTTCCTGGCAGGCGACATGAAACAAATTGCCACATCCCCTATCATATAAACTCAATGAGGTAACCAACATAATACAACGTTGATTGCCTTTATAGTTGTCTGGCTGTTTTTTATGCCAATTATAGTACGTAGCTCTACTCCCATCAGACCAGTGGGACCATGGATGTCTGTGGAGACCAATCCATGCGTCTGATTTAAGCAGTGCAAAGATTTTGCCTGTTCTCAGTCACATCACTCACACTGGCCAGCTCAGTGTAATGAGACTGGCAGTATTGCCTCGCATCGTACCAAGTCATTTGGTTTGGGACATAGAAGAAGTTGCCTTCATCTAAAACAGAATGAGGAGGAGAAAAAGAAAAAACACATTGGATATTATATCATATGAACTCTATATCATAATCTATATTCTTTAATCAAACATGGATACGGTGACCTGACTAGCTTAACATCATTATGTTCGATCTTAATGTGTGCCTTTGATTATTTTTTACAATGACTGCTAAAACTCAAATAGTGTTACCTTTACATTACATTTACAGAAACAAAAAACATTTCATTTGAATGGAAAAATGGATGATATGGCCTAGATCCACAACAACCTCTTGGATGTAACAAATATGAATTCAGCCCACCATTACAGCAGACTGCACTGTGTGGCAGGTTGCATGCAGAATCAACCCACTGCCCTGTACTCTTTGTCATCATTGTACAGTTCTCTTTGGCGTTCATGTAGTCCGGTTCACCCGGCCTCCAATCATAAAGTCCGATCCACATGTTGCCAATGTTATTAAACCCGCTTGTGGACTCTTGCAGCCACTTGAGTTCCTCTAGGTTGTCTACAGTGGCCAGGTCATCAAACTGCTCCCTGCAGTGTTGCTGAGCATCGGCCCAGGTCATCTTCTGATTCACAAAGTGGTAGAGTTTGGTGATGGGAGAGGAATGGTGTCCTAGGAGCCCTGCAGGTTAAGCCAACACAGCAAAAACAAATACATATACAATAGGGGTTTAACGATTCTCCAAATCCTTGATTTGACTTTCGATTTCGATGGCTAGGCCTACACCGCTGTCTATCAGCCTTGTCTTATACAGAATACGTATGGCACTTGTGTAGCAAAGACGGCAAACTAGTTATTTTCTAGTTTCTATCTATCTAGGGGGTCTCATCTACAACAGACATTGTTCTCATAACTTACAGTGAAAACAAAATGTTGCCATACCTCTGATTATAAATAAGCAGTAAGGTTCCAAGTTCAATTTGTCCACCTCCTGTTTAGCCGGTAACCAATTAGATGTAGTAGGGGGCGTATAGGTTTGTGTATATTGGTCATTCACAGCCGGGGAGGGCACAGGTCCTGCTGACAGCAAATCCATACCCCATGACACAGGGTGTAGGTTGGGGAGGTTGGGGAGATGGCGGCCCTGAGTTCGAACTGTGTAACGCTAACACTAGACCGCTGACTGCCAGCTCCGTCCTGACTGAGATCAAAAGTGAACTAGCTTCAATCGAAAAACTCATTTCAGTCCTTCTACAGAAACAAACAGATCTTGCTGCATGTCTTACCTTGTTTGAAGATCCATGTCTACCTGGTCCCTCATCAGTGGATACTACTCTAAACCCCATCCCAGGTAGCTCTACCTGGTCTACGGTGGTAGGTGTCACGACTCGCCACTCCCCTCCTCCTGTCCCGGCTTGTCAGGCTGGTGTTGCCTCGGAGTTGGAACTTTACAATTCATTTACTCCTCTGGCGGATCTTTCAACATCGCCTACATTACGGCGGAGTGGAAATCATAAACGTCCCGATGTCCGGGGTCCAGCGATGGGCCTCTCAAACCCGCCTGCTCTCCGGCAGGCACGACCAGCATCGTCCTCGAGGCGGCAACATGGAAGTCACAAAGCTACCTCCAAGCGCAACAGGTCCCCAGGTAGCGATGCCTCAAGTCCGGTGCACGTCTCCGACAAGCGGCTCAGAGTCTCCTCATCTCCCCAGGAGGGGTCATCAGGTGCCATGGCTTCCCTTCTTTGCCTCTCTCCTACAGGCGGCAGTTGCCTTTCGAGCCCTCGGGCCGCTGCGTTGTCCCAGCTAGCTACTGACGCTAATGTTGTTAACCTGTGTAGCCCATGTCAAACTCCACCAACGTTGTCCACGGCTGACAGCGTCTTTCCAGTCTTCACTGTGTCACCGACATATCCGACAGTCCCTGATGACCTCTCCCCCCAGGGTCTGTCTGACAGTCTATCTGCTGCTCGGTTACCAACAGCGAATAGCAACTCTGCTAACTCGGACAGTTCCGATGGTCTGCAACTTCCTCCCCACACAACTGTTCACTTCAACCGTGATGTTCAGTGCACTCCTGAAATACTCATTGTTGGTGACTCGACCATTAGAGACCTAATTATGCCTAGTGCCATAACGTACTGTGTTTTGGGTGGCAGGGTTACTGACTTTACCGGACTCATTCCCTCACTACTGGAAAGGCATCCTTCCGTCAACATCGTCATTGCCCACGTGGGGACAAATGACGTCATGGACAGAAGCTCAATCAAGCTTCAGGACGATCTCGAGACCCTATGTCTCACCATAGAAAGCCATAGTAAACGCTGTATCATGTCTGGCCCTATCCCTTTCAAGTCCAGCCATTCTGAACGCTTCAGTAGGCTGTATGCTCTACATACTTGGCTAAAGAATTTTTGCATGGCAGCTGGTCATGACTTTATTGCTAACTTTGATATATTTTGGACAGTCTAGTCTTTATCTATCTGATGGTGTGCACCCAAACAAAAAGGGTCTCCTACAGTTAACCACCAACTTTATCCAGTTCATTGCTTTCAGTACACTCTGACATGCATCACAGCATGACCCAATTCAGTTCACCAACACACCCAGCTCTAGTATGGGTCATGCTGATCCCTACTGCTCTCCCCCTCATGATATAGACACAGGTCAGACTACTTTGGAAAAATGTAGTTCCTCTTATCACCTGCAGATGGCCCTCTTAAATGTCAGATCGCTCTGTAATAAGACATTTCTGGTAAATGATTTTATTACATCCCATAAGTTAAACTGTTTTTTCCTCACTGAAACGTGGCTTGATGCGTCAGGCAATTATGAACTTCTTGAGGCATCACCATCTGATTTTTCTTTTGCACACTGCTCTCGCTCACATCAGAAAGGTGGTGGCGTAGCAGCCCTTTTTTCCCATGTGTTACCCTGTAAAAATGTTTCTTTTGGTACTTTTTCCACTTTTGAATATTTAGCTCTGAGGCCATCAAACACCTTTCTTATAGTCACAGTCTATCATCCACCGCAGTACAGGGCTGGCTTTATTTCTGATTTTGGGGATTTTTGATCAAATATTGTGATAAAGTATGATTTTATTCTTATCTCTGGTGACTTTAATATCCATGTTGATAACAGAGCTGATTCTTTTGCAATTCAGTTCACTGATCTGTTGTCATCTTTCGAGCTCACACAACACATTTCTGTACCTACTCACAGCCATGGTCACACCTTAGATCTGGTTATTTCTAAGGGCGTAGAGATTTCTATAAACGGCACTTTAGATGTTGGCTTCTCTGACCATCTGTGTATACTGTTCAGTGTTTCCTGGCCATCGACTAGACACGAATCCGGTGTGAAAACACTCCTAAGTCGCAACATTAGGGAAGACACCTCTGATAAATTTATTATGGCTTATATGAATGCTGCTCAGTCATGTGACCTGAGCCAGGTCTCTGTTGTGCCCTTAACTCCCAATTCTCCTCCTGATTTTATCTGCGATTCTGTTGTATCCTCCTGTTCCGACACCTTAGTTAAGTCGTTCACCTCTTCTGTTTTGCAAATCATGGACAGCATTGCGCCATTGCAAATTAAGACTATCTCAGTTAAACGGAGGCCACCCTGGAGGACCTCACAGAGAGTCAGCACCTTTAAAAGAACCTGCCGCATATTTGAATGGAAATGGCGGAAGTCTAAACTACAGGCTGATTTTGTAAGCTATAAGAATCATATTTTTATCTATAATAATGAAATTAAAAAAGCTCGAAGGCAGTATTTCTCTCAGATTATTGCTGACAATTCAAACAACTCTAAAATACTGTTTAATACCATTGATAAGCTAATCAACCCTCCACATATGATTCCCACAGAGCTTCACTCTATAGAGAAGTGCAATGAGTTTGCTACCTTTTTTAGTGAAAATTTTTTAACTATCGGGAGCAATATTGGGATACCCTCCAATGCTGATTCCTGCTGCCTATCTTTAAGCCAATCTCCATTTTTCAGTTCAACTAGTCTCCCCAGTTTCACTCCTATCCACCTAAGTGAGCTAGAGCAGATAGTCCAACAGCTAGGTTCTGCTACTTGCTCTCTTGATCCGATACCTACCAAGCTGTTCAAGCAGGTTTTCAGCTGTCTAGCTCCTGAGGTTCTCAACATTGTTAATTCCTCCCTCCTATCTGGAATTTTCCCCTCTTGTCTTAAACATGCCTTGGTTACTCCTCTACTTAAAAAGCATAATCTTGATCCCTTGGCCTGCGGGAGTTATAGGCCAATTTCTAACCTACCTTTTTTAGGTAAAATTCTTGAGAAGGTTGTTTACAAGCAGCTTTGCACATATCTATCTCACAACACCCTTTTCGATACCTATCAGTCTGGTTTCCGTGTGAATCATAGTACAGAGACTGCTTTGGTCAGAGTTCTAAACGATCTTAACATTGCCACTGACCACCATAAAGTATCTGTTCTCGTTCTTCTTGATTTAAGTGCTGCATTTGACACTGTAGATCACAGCATTCTACTCAAACACCTGCAAGACTTAATTGGCATCCAGGGTATAGCTCTCGCTTGGATTTTCTCCTACTTACAGTTTTTTTCAATCGCTAACAAGCGCTTACCCATACTTCAGATACTTGTTCTAAACTCTTAACACAGACTCACACCTACAAACACAATTGGCCAAATGGATAATTTTCTTCTCAAAAACACATTTTGTTAAATATATACTAACTCTTAATTTCAAAATAGAACACATCTTTCTCTGCACACATTAACTTTACCAAAACACTGGAAATCTGACTCAAAATGAAATTATTCTGTCAAAGAATAACACTTGTTTTCACTTCACAAGGTACATGCAGTCAATCAAAGTACACCAGGTTTCAAAATACTGGCTATTGTTGACATTACAAAAACACTACATTTCTTGATTGGGAAATATATGTCCACATGTAATGTTCACATTCAAAAGCATTCCAGTAAAAAGCAAATCCGTTTTTTTTTTCCTTTACTGTTTACTACAGGAGGTACAGTAGAAATACTGTTTACAATATGATAGAACAGAAAAAGTTTTACAGTATTGCTTACAGTGAACAAAATATCCATAAAACACACACGAGCATTCTGAACAAAAAAAAACAGCAGCAAAAAGCCCAGACACAAAGGGGGGCAACTAAAAAAAGCACAAAATTACTGTATCTAATCTCTGCGATCTTCAGGGTTAGGCCACATGTTTTCATCAACATCGCATCTGATATTATCCAAGCGATGCACCTGGGATAAAACCACTTGGTATGTCGGATCCACCCTTGGCAATCATCAACTGTGATGTCCCTGCAGCCAGCATCCATGGCTTCAAGGAGGGACATCTGGTCATGTGGCTGATGGTCATACACCTTCCACCACCACGCATTCTTACACCTCTACCTTGCCCTCTCCTTGGGCCTGCTCTTCTCCCTGGCCCTGCTCCTCTCACTGCACCTCTCACTGCTCCTCTCACTGCACCTCTCACTGCTCCTCTCACTGCATCTCTCACTGGGTCTACTCTTCTCCCTGGCCCTGCTCCTATCACTGCTCCTGCTCCTCTCACTGCTTCTCTCACTGCTCCTGCACCTCTCACTGCTTCTCTCACTGCTCCTGCACCTCTCACTGGGCCTGCTCTTCTCCCTGGGCCCCTTGCTCTTACTCTTCCTCGTCCAGACATTACAGTGTTCGTCTTTTTCTGTTTCTGTTTCCAAAAACATCCCTCCTCAAAGTCCTTCTTACAGTAACCCCTGCCACTGAGTCTAAGCCAGACTGGAATCAGCTGTGGTTGGCCCAATTTACCCAACATAAATCAGATGTGTGTCAATTATTCAATTGTTTGTTTATTATCAGCTGAGATATATTGTTTTTGAACTGATATCATTGCAGAGGCAGAGGTTTTTATACTGTATCTAAGGTTTGGAATATTGTTTTTGCTATTGTGGGATGTTGTGTGTTAACATTCGTAAATAATACACAAACAATCCATCATTTTGTTGGGAGGTATAGCTTGTCTGTTAAGGAAATGTGTTTGACTGCATATTGTGTGCAAACAACATGAAATGTGTGATTGGTATGGCCACAAATACCGATGCTGTGCTAATTGTGTTTAGAGTTTTGAAAATGTGACAACTGATTGGACAAACGCTTGTTAGCGACTGAAAAAAACTGTAAATGGGAGATCTTTTTCTGTCTCTATAAATAGTTTCTGTTCAGATATTATGGACATCTCATATGGGGTACCTCAGGGGTCAATTCTTGGCCCTTTGTTTTTCAACCTGTACATGTTACCGCTTGGGTCTATCATCCGGCACCATAATATTTCTTATCATTCATATGCGGATGATACCCAACTTTATATTTCTATGTCTTCTGATGACCCCAGTCCAGTAAATGACCTAATTAATTGTATCTCGGACATTAAAAACTGGATGGCCCAGAATTTTCTGTTATTAAACGACAGCAAGACTGAGGTTTTAGTTGTTGGCCCAAAGGCCCTGAGAGAATCCTTAAATACCCTTTTAACCCCCCTGCTGGTAAAACCCTGTGGTTATGTCAGAAATTTGGGTGTGACCCTTGATCCTGATCTTAATTTTGAAAAACATATATCCAATGTTATCAAGACAGCCTTTTATCATCTCAGAAATATTTCCAAGGTACGTGGCCTCCTATCTCTACAGGACTCTGAAAAATTAGTACATGCTTTTATTTCCAGTCGCCTGGATTATTGTAACTCGCTGGGCTTACCAAACAGGCACTTAACAAACTCCAGCGGATTCAAAATGCAGCTGCTAGAATACTCATGAGAACATCCAAATTTGATCATATCACTCCTATTCTAAAATCACTTCACTGGCTTCCTGTAAAACAAAGAATCGAGTTCAAAATACTTCTGATTCTCTTTAAATCTTTAAATGGCCTAGCACCAACCTATATTTCTGACATGATCTCACACTACCTTCCAACTCGTTGTTTAAGATCATCCAGTAAAAGTCTCCTGTCAGTCCCCAGAACAAAAAAAACGTGGCACATGGTGCTTTTAGCTATTGTGCCCCTACTCTGTGGAATTCTCTTCCTCTGGAACTAAGGTTAGCAAAATCAATCTTCTCCTTTAAAAAGGGTCTAAAAACATATTTATTTTCACAAGCCTTTGGTTGAATTATGTCTTTTACTTTTGTCCCGCTGAACAGATTTTATTTATTTTATGTGCTGTTGCTTAATTCTTTTAACAAGTGACTTGTTGGATGTTTCTCATCTTGGCAAAGTGTTTTTATTTCTCTTTCTTATTTTTCAAATTGCTGCTTTTATTTCTCATTTTTATCCATTTTGTGTGTCCATTTATATATATATATATATATATATATATATGTGTGTGTGTGTTTGTGTACATTCATATATGGATATTTTGTTATTTTTTTTCTAAGCACATTGAGTCTATGTACGTCATATGAAATGCGCTATAAAAATAAAACTTGATTGATCGATTGATTGATTGACTATACATGGACCATATAACAGAAAGTATCACAGTAGGGCATGCTGTATTGTTGTTGTCTCGAGGATTTGATTTACATGGTAGCACAGGCGCCTCCACCAACTCACGCAATGCAGTCCAGAGGGGGGTGTATTTATTTAAATGTTGGGGTAAAATATATGAAAAAGCTGTACCTACTAATAATTCAAGGCTGGTTATTAGGTAATATACTCTACAACAGGTTTTTTTTTCTTTTCGGGTGATCCGTCATCCAGAATAGTGAAATTGCAAATGCTGGGGGGGGGGGTCTTATTTTACATCCATGGGAGTGCCCTGCTGCCTATATAAACATTTATATTTAACATTTTCTAAAAGTGTTTTATATATATATACAGGGTTGGCCCTGCAAGAATGGATCCACATTGTGATATTAGGTTTTTGCTAATAAAACATGTGTTGTAACTGTTTGAGAAGTTGTAACTGTTTGTCCATTACAAATGCCTACCTAGATATAAATCAATTTAAAAAAAATGTTTTGCGGTTACCAAAAGTGTTGGTCCTACCTTTGTTAGGAATTTGCCTTCTATCAGCTTTGTTATTAATTTATTCTGATCCTTGGATGTGTTTCATGTACAATGGCTGCCTGCATCTCACGTCTGAGCGTTTATTCTTAGAACAGTCTGCAGTCATACTAATTTATTTACAGTAGGGATTTGCATGTTTCCTTCAACATGTGCAAATGTGACGACTGTGCAACTACCAGTCGTACAAGTACGCGCGGGCTGACCACCCAAGGACTCCCCCAAACCAGCTCTGCCTATTTCCGCGTCAGACCATGGTGTAATACCTGTAAACGCACAGAGGGTGTTCTACAAATATTTTTGATTTGCACATGTGTTTTGCTATCCACAAATACAAATTTCTAATTTGTAATTTGTATTTTGGTTTTTACAAATACGGGTGTACTTGTAAATATATTGTGTTTTTGTAAATACACAATTTTCCATTTGTAAAAACAAAAAAGCCATTTGCAAAACTGAAAATTCTGCTTGTGAATTATGACTCAGCGTTTGTGGATCATTACTCATGCACGCGCATCTCTTTCCTCACTTACGCATTTTTGAGACGTTCTTGTCGAAGATCCACACAGATCCACAAGCAAATAGCTTGTGATTCGCAAGTGGCCTGCCCTCCTCACAAGTAGGTGGCAGTGTTGTTGTATGCATACAAATATTCCTTCCACAAACACAAATTTAGGATTTGTAACTTGTGTGTTGGTTTTTACAAATAAATGTGTATTCGTAAAAAAAAAAAGGCATTTGTAAAACTGAAAATTCTGCTCGTGAAGTGTGATTCAGCATTTGTGGATCATTACTCACGCACACGCATCTCTTTCCTCACTTACGCATTTTTGAGACATTCTTGTCGAAGATCCACACAAATCCACAAGCAAATAGCTCGTGATTCACAAATGGCCCGCCCTCCTCAACCAGTAGGTGGCAGTGTTGTTCTATGCATTGATGTAGCTATGGTTTGCACTCTGCTTAAGCGGACTTTCACTTTGGATTTCGCGGTAAAACCATGGGTGAAGATGGAGAGCAGCTACCATCCTCTGTAAGTACAACTATTTTTCCTTGCCCTACATTACATTAGCACCTATACCGTGAAAATAAAATGAAAACAATGATTTTCTCTTTCAATATTAGTATGGATAGTTAGCAGTTGTTTATGGGAGAGATTGTTTAACTAGTCAGGAATGATAACGATACATATTACATGATGTGAGGCATGCAGAGCTAGTTCAGGCAAGACAACAAATCCTGACCAGCTGATAAATCAAATGAAAAATCAAATGCTCTCTGAGAAAGGCAGGCTTTTTAAATCCTCTACTTTCCCGATAATTCCTGGCTACTCTGCTGCTTGTTGCTGCAACTGCTCGTACTGCATGCTGTTGCTCTGGCTGTCTATTTCTGACTTGCACTCAAGTCTGAAATCATTATGCAGGACAGACACCCCACAGAAACATCCTTTGCCCTCAGATGGTTTGGTGGCATGTGATGTTGTAAGAGAGAGAGAGAGAGAGACAGACAGACAGACAGACAGACAGACAGACAGACAGACAGACAGACAGACAGACAGACATCCCAGGGTTCACTTAGCCTACTGGAATATGCCCTACACACGAAATGAGAAATATATACAAATATATAACCGATGTGGAAATCTATGCGTTGAGTTGATATTGGACTACCCCGGGTGAGTTTCGAATCCTGGTCTCCCGTCCGCTTAAGCAGAGTGCAAACCATAGCTACATCAATGCATAGAACAACACTGCCACCTACTGGTTGAGGAGGGCGGGCCATTTGTGAATCACGAGCTATTTGCTTGTGGATTTGTGTGGATCTTCGACAAGAACGTCTCAAAAATGCGTAAGTGAGGAAAGAGATGCGTGTGCGTGAGTAATGATCCACAAATGCTGAGTCATACTTCACAAGCAGAATTTTCAGTTTTGCAAATGGCTTTTTTGTTTTTACAAATGGAAAATTGTGTATTTACAAAAAGTATTTACAAGTACACCCGTATTTGTAAAAACCAAAATACAAGTTACAAATTAGAAGTTTGTATTTGTGGATAGCAAAACGTGTGCAAATCATAAATATTTGTAAATCACCCTGTGTGTTTACAGGTATTAATGGGACAAATTTAAGCCCATAGGAGTCCCCAAGTATTTACAGGCAATGTGGGCCATGGTGAAAGTCCACCGGGGACGTAGCGCCGTGGAACGGCTGTGCCGCGGTCACCGCTGCTGATCGCTGCCACTCTAATCAATGAAACCATCCCCACCGGGCGCAGCACTATCATTCCGTAGCATTCTATTTAGCCGTTGTTGAACCACGTCAATTTCAACAGAGCAGATCGACCGGGCAGGAAGTTAAATAGTAAAAGCCATAGAGCATCCGGTCAATTTTCAAAATAAAAACACCCTCCCGATCACTGGCATAATGATGGGCCCCGGTGCAAATAATATTTCAGGGCCCCCTCGTTTGTTGACGGGGGGGCTCACTGCGCGATTGTTGACGGGGGAGGGGGGGGGGGGTGCTGCGCGATTGTTGAGGGGGGGGGGTGCTGCGCGATTGTTGACGGGGGAGGCCCCCCCCCCGGCGTCTTCATGGGCCCCCCCCCCCGGCGTCTGGGCCCCGGTGCAATGCACCGGTTGCACCGTCGATAGTTACGCCAGTGCTCCCGATCGAACACGGCCACAAATCGTTGTCGTTTATAACTGACTTTGTCTATAGGCTACAGCACAACACATTAGGACATAACAACAATAAACAACACTAAACACAATTAAACCAGACAAAAAAGAAACCATTTACTATAAAGCCTACCAACTCATGGTAGAAGCACAAACATCGAGGAAAAATGACCAAATCAACAGCAAATCAGCTTCTGACAGACAAAGCAACTGCAAGTCAACTTCGGAAAGGCAAAGTAACCTTTTATTTGTTTGTTCTATTTTGACATCCACAAATTATCGCGTGGTCTCCTGATTCTTGCGTGGTCTTGTACATCTCGCGTGATCCTGCGAATCCAGCCGCCTCGCAGCGCTACGCGCCCGGTGGGGATTGACGCCGGGCAGAGGATGCAGCCGTTCTGCGGCACCGATAACGGCCCACCACTAATTTATATATATATATATATATATATATATATATATATATATATATATGTTGTGTTGGGGGGGTCCTTGGGCGGTCGGCCCGCGCGCACTGGCACAATCATTGTTATCCACTGTTGCAGACAGGATTGAAGATGGCGAACAGCCACCAGATGGCGATAAAGACTGGGTATTATGATTGAAGGCAATTTACCTATTTCCTGTCAAACCCTCTTTTACCTACTATACATGATTATTGACACTGCCATCATAAAAAGGACTTGAAACACTGATGGCTCTACATAACGGAGGAATAATGAATAATCAGACACACAGTCTTGAGTTCATCCGACTGCCATGCTTCAGCTCGCCAGAGCAAGCAGCAGTCCCTTCATTTAGAATTTGCGGCACCTGTGTGTTACTCCTCCCATTTCAGCAATCAGGTGAAATCAATCAATGTAAGAACAAACAAAACTCAACTTCCCAAACAAAACTCAACATCCCCACTTGTTCCTAGATTGATGGTACAGTTCTTGGCAAACATTTATACACCAAAAACAAAACACACAAATGTGTCCATTCTCAGTTTAGTTACAGATGAGAAAGGTGTTCAATCATCCCGTCCGTGGCCAGGACGCGGCAGACGTCTCCTCTCCCTTCGTCAGGGTTCCCGCTGTGTGGCTGAGTTTGCGATTGAGTTCCGGACTTTTGCTGCTGAGTCTGGGTGGGATAACGAGGCACTCCAAGGTGTTTTCCAGAACTCCTTAAGTGACAACATTGAGGACGAATTAGTTTCCCGGGATGAACCTACAGGCCTTGACGAGCTAATCTCTGCGAACGCCATAGGGAGAAGGCTTCCAAGAGCCAGCTGTCCTGGCCATTCCCGGCAACCTCACTTCGTGGCCCCCCACTCCGTGGTCCCCCACCAAGTTATATCGAGCTCTGCCATGACGCCACCAACAGCCCCAAACCTGAGCCCATGCAGTTAGGCCGAGCCCGTTTAACCGCAGAGGAGAGGGTTCGCCGCATTAATATTAAATCCTGTCTGTATTGTGGTCAAGCTAGCCACTTCACTACTGATGAGCCGTGCAGCCTGTACATCTCCCTCTTGGCCACAGCTCGATGCCGCCCTCGTGTGGCAGTCTCAGTCACTACTCCTTTTTGCACTAATTGATTCTGGAGTGGATGAGAGCTTCTTGGACCGTAATGTGGCTTTGCAAATTGGAGTTCCGACTGTGCCACTCGACTCCCCGCTGGAGGCCAAGGCTCTCAATGGGTTGCTGCTTGCTCAAGTGGACCGCAAGACTGTCCCTCTGTCCCTTTTGCTGTCTGGAAATCATCAAGAGGAAATCAGTTTCCAGTTATTGACTGTCCCCACACTCCGCTAGTGCTCGGCTATCCCTGGTTAAAGACCGACAACCCGCACGTTGACTGGACCTCGGGTAAGATAACCTCATGGAACACTTTTTTCCACTCTAACTGTCTGCGTTCTGCTCCAAACCCTGCTTCCACTGAGCCACAGTCCCAGCCTGAGCCTCCTGACTTATCCTCTGTCCCTGAGGTTTATCATGACCTTGCTCCAGTATTTAGTAAGAATCACGCCTTGTCTCTACCTCCTCATCGCCCATATGACTGCGCCATAGACCTCCTCCTTGATGCTCCTCTCCCCAGCAGTTGGCTCTACAAACTCTCTTGGCCCGAGCGGGAGGGTATGGAGAGGTACATATGAGAATCACTAGCTGCTGGAATCATCCAACCCTCTTCTTCTCCGGTGGGTGCTGGTTTTTTATTTGTGGGGAAAAAAGATGGAACTCTGAGACCTTGTATTGACTTTCGTGGCTTAAATAACATCACTGTCAAAAACAAGTACCCTCTGCCTCTAATCAGTTCTGCTTTTACCCCCCTCCATGGAGCCTCAGTCTTTGCCAAACTAGACCTGCGCAACGCATACCACCTCGTCCGCATCCGTGAAGGAGACGAGTGGAAGACCAGTTTCAACACTCCCCTTGGACACTTTGAATACCTGGTTATGCCCTTTGGTTTGACTAACGCTCCCGCTGTGTTCCAGGCGCTGATCAACGATATCCTCCCGGACATGATCAACCGGTTTGTTTTCGTATATCTTGATGACATTCTGATCTTCTCCCAGGCCCGCAATGAACATGAGCAGCATGTACGTCAGGTACTCCATCGCCTCCTTGAGAACAAATTATATGTCAGAGCAGAGAAGTGTGAAATTCATGTCCCCACAGTGTCCTTCCTTGGGTACGTGATTGCACAAGGTCAGGTGCAGATGGACCACGCCAAGGTAACCGCAGTGTCAGAGTGGCCAGCTCCCGCCAATCTAAAGCAGCTGCAGCGTTTTCTGGGGTTTGCAAACTTCTACAGAAGGTTCATTCGCAATTACAGCCACATCGCTGCCCCCCTCACTGCCCTCACCTCCACCTCCATTCCCTTCAAGTAGACATCTGTGGCTGAAACAGCCTTCCATGAGCTCAAGCGCTGTTTTGTCTCCGTCCCAGTCCTCATTCAACCTGATCCCTCTCGTCAGTTCATTGTGGAGGTGGATGCTTCAGACACGAGAGTAGGTGCTGTACTCTCTCAACGCTCTCCTGCTGACAGTAAACTTCACCCTTGTGCGTTCTTCTCTCGTAGATACTCTCCGGTGGAGAGAAACTATGAATTCGGCAACAAGGAGCTTCTTGCCGTAAAACTGGCTCTGGAGGAATGGCGCCACTGGTTGGAGGGAGCTGATCAACACTTCATCGTATGGACAGACCATAAAAACCTCTCTTACATCCAGACAGCTAAGCGGCTGAACTCCGCCAAGCAAGGTGGGCTATGTTTTTTCCCAGATTTAACTCCGCTCTGACTTACCGTTCAGGTTCTCGTAACATCAAGCCAGACGCTCTGTCACGTCAGTTCACTACTGCGGAGACCGATTCTGATCCAGATCCCATTCTGCCATCCACCTGGTTCATCGCCGCCATCACCTGGGAGGTTGAGTCACTGGTTAAGCAAGCTCAGAATCTACAACCTGACCCAGGTAACGGTCCCCCCAACTACCTGTTTGTCCCTGACTCTGTTCGTTCCCGGGTCCTCCAGTGGGCCCAATCCACTCGTCTCACCTGCCATCCTAGATGTGGTTTCTTCCGCTTGTATAGCCTGAAAAGATGTGTCTGTAGCAGCAGAGAGACAGTCTTCATGAAGTGGTGTTGGATGATGTTTCTTACACATGCCACAAGTAGCTTTATTCTTGAATTGTGTCCTGTCCTAAGACAGCCAAATATTAACTATATCTTGTCCTCCAAAGGCTTATTGGCAAACTTCTGGAATTTGTGGATGGAATGGCTTTCTCCACAGCACATGCATGTGCCTGGTGTGGGGGGGCGTGGTGCATCAGCCGCAAGGGGGAGCTGTGGAGGGGGCTCGGGAGAGCAGCGCCAGGTGAGAGTGATTGGCACACCTGTGTCCCATTGAAGC
This sequence comes from Merluccius polli, assembly GCA_030340625.1. Classification (NCBI taxonomy): domain Eukaryota; kingdom Metazoa; phylum Chordata; class Actinopteri; order Gadiformes; family Merlucciidae; genus Merluccius; species Merluccius polli. Next base: position 60,907 of record JAOPHQ010005766.1, on the reverse strand, counting down.
TAATCACTCTCTCCCTTTTTAACGCAGTAGCGTGCTGGACCCGGGAGGACCGGACCTGGAGACATGGGTTGCCGACGGAGCCAGAGCTAGGCCCGCGGCGACGCTAGTGTGTACAATATCTATTGTGTGTATCAATAAATGTGTTGAAACGTGGGCAGAGCGAGTCATTCCTAACAGAGAACCCCAGTGGCATCATACAACGCCACATTGGCGCCTGAACAGGGAATGAAGGGATGGACTCGCAGCCGATAATCACGCTGGCCCAGATGCTTGACCCACAGAGGGCTCCTCAGGCGGCAGGGCAGGAGTGCTGGAGGTGTGGACAACTCGGACACTTCCGAGGTGAGTGCCCACTCATGGAGCTGGGCCAAGTGATCCGGGTTGTCGGCCCTCCAGCACCCTCCCCCGGTCCAGGGGGGACGTACAGCGTTCCGGTAAGGATTCAGGGGGGTACACATCAGGCGATGGTGGACTCAGACTGCATGCAGTCTATCGTTCATCAGAACCTGATTCGGCCTGGGGCTTTGATAGAGACGGGAGGTGTGGATATTAGGTGTGTGCATGGGGATATTCACACATACCCTGTAGTACTGGTGGAAATTCAGTTTAAGGGGAAAAAGCATAGTGTAAAGGCAGCAGTTAGCTCCCGCCTGACGCACCCCCTGATTCTGGGTACAGATTGGCCAGGGTTTGATAGGTTAGTGGGACAGTGTGCGGGGGTGCATTCACGGCCGACAGGGACAGGGGATACGTGCGCTGTGCTCAGCGGTGACGCGAGGTCGTCCGACACTGCAGACGGAGAGGGGGAGCCGGCGGGGCCTTCACAGGAGGCTCCGCAGGTTCCCGTGGAGGATTTTCCACTTGAGCAGTCTTGTGACGATACTCTACGCTTTGCCTTCGACCAAGTGATAAGAATTGATGGTCACATGCTGCGCCCTGACGCAGCGTTAACGTATCCACATTTTTCATTGCGTAGGGACAGACTATACAGAGTGAGTCGTGACACTCAGACAGAGGAAATAATTACACAGTTGGTGGTACCGAAGAGCCGCCGGGAAATAGTTTTTCAGGCGGCTCATTATAACCCAATGGCTGGACATATGGGGTGTGAGAAGACACTGAACCGGGTAATGGCCCGATTCTATTGGCCAGGCATTTGGGCAGACGTGCGTCGCTGGTACGCGTCTTGTCCCGAATGCCAACTGGTTAACCAGCCGGCCATCCCAAGAGCGCCGCTGCGGCCATTACCTCTAATGGAGGTGCCGTTCGAGCGCATCGGGATGGACCTCATCGGGCCATTTCACCGGAGCGCACGCGGATATTGCTTTGTGTTAGTTCTCGTAGATTACGCAACGCGATATCCGGAGGCAGTGCCGCTGCGCACCATCTCTGCAAAAGAGTGTGGCGCAGGCACTGTTTCAAGTTATCTCGCGAGTCAGGATCCCGAAAGAGATCCTGACTGACCAAGGCACACAATTTATGTCACGGACACTGGGAGAACTATACGGATTATTGGGCATCAAGTCGATTCGAACCAGTGTATACCACCCCCAAACGGACGGCCTCGTGGAGCACCTGAATAAGACTTTGAAGTCCATGATCCATAAGTTTGTGCACGAGGATAGTCGTAATTGGGATAGGTGGCTAGACCCTCTGTTCTTTGCAGTGCGCGAGGTACCCCAGGCCTCCACGGGATTTTCTCCCTTTGAGCTACTGTTTGGCAGGACACCACGTGGGGTTTTGGACCTGGTTAAGGAAAGCTGGGAGGAGGGTCTGAGCCCGAGTAAGAACGAGGTTCAGTACGTCCTGGACCTGAGAGCAAAACTCCACACACTAGGACAGTTATCACGTGAGAATTTGCTCCAGGCCCAGGAACGGCAGGAGCGGCTGTACAATAGAGGAGCTAGGCTAAGACAATTTTCACCAGGAGATAAAGTGCTTGTATTGCTCCCTTCGTCTAACTCCAAATTACTCGCCAAGTGGCAAGGACCCTTTGTGGTCACACGGCGAGTGGGTGACGTTGACTATGCGTTCTGCGACTGCGACTGTGCGTTTGGACAGGGGAGGGGCGACACAAATTTATCACCTCAACCTCCTTAAAGCGTGGAGAGAGGCGGAGCCTGTTTCTCTGGTGACGGCAATTGCAGAAAGAGATGAGTTGGGGCCGGAGGTACCAAAATCGACCAATCCTGCCCAGGGCTTGAAAACGAAATTATTTTTCAATCGTTCCGCTCTGAACGGAACCGGTATATTTAACGTTTTCGTTCTTGCGTTCCGCCACCAACATATCGTTCCTGAACCGGTTCGGAACGTAAAATAACGTTCGTTCTTAATGTTCCGGCAGTGTTATTGGGCCGAGTCTATTTTTGTGGTCGATACCTTACAATAGACCTAGTTATTGGTATATAACCAGGGTGGTGGTGGGAATTTGTGACAGCTGAGCTTAGCGGGCGGCGAAGTGAACGCGGCAACCGGAATTTTTTTTTTTTCATCAAATAGGCTATATGCTTTTGTGAAATTTTATAGGTTATATAGAGAACGAAAAAAAAACGTTATTAACCGGTTTTGGGGATTTCAGAATAACGTTTCTGTTCCGGAACAGTTGAAGACCATTTGGTTTTCGTTTCCGTTTCCGTTCCTCGTAAAATTCCGTTCGTTTTCGGTTTTCGTTCCTTGAACCGGTTCGGAGCCCTGATCCTGCCTCGCTCCTTTGTGGGGACCAGCTCTCACCATCCCAGAGAGCATATATAGACAGGTTGCAGCAACGTTATGCGGATGTGTTCTCCCCCCAGCCGGGACGCACAAGCCTTATTCAACACCGGATTGAGACTCACCCGGGCGTGACGGTGCGTTCACGGCCCTATCGGTTACCTGAGCACAAGAGAAAAGTGGTTCAGGCAGAATTGAAAGCCATGGTGGAGATGGGGGTAATAGAAGAGTCCAACAGTGCCTGGTGTAGCCCCATCCTTCTTGTGGGCAAGAAGGATGGGTCTATCCGGTTCTGTGTGGACTATCGCAAGGTGAATGAGGTTTCACGGTTTGATGCCTATCCTATGCCCCGGGTGGACGAACTCCTGGATCGCCTGGGCACGGCTTGCTTTTTTATGACGCTGGATTTAACCAAAGGCTACTGGCAGATTCCCTTATCTCCAGAGTCTAAGGAGAAAACGGCCTTCTCCACTACGGTTTGTACCAATTTGTCACACTTCCATTCGGGTTGTTCGGGGCCCCAGCCACATTTCAACGCCTCATGGACAGAGTGCTGCGTCCACATGTTGCATATGCTGCCGCCTATCTGGATGATGTGATCATCCATAGTGACACCTGGGCGGAGCATGTGCGGCAGGTGGCTGCGGTGCTCAAGTCACTGAGGCAGGCGGGGCTCACGGCCAATCCGAAGAAGTGTGCAATTGGACGGAGGGAGGTACGGTATCTGGGGTACCACTTGGGCAGCGGGCAGGTGCGTCCGCAGGTAGATAAGACAGCAGCGATTGCAGCCTGCCCAAGGCCCAAGACAAAAAAAGAGGTGTGGCGGTTTTTGGGGCTGGCCGGCTATTACCGGCGATTTATTCCAAACTTCGCGGAGCTGACCAGCCCCTTGACCGACCTCACCCGAAAGGGTGCCTCAGATCCGGTCCAGTGGACAGAGCAGTACCAGGAGTTGCTTGAGAGGGTAAAGCAGGCCCTCTGTGGGGAGCCTCTCCTCCACACACCTAACTTCTCTCTCCCTTTTGTCCTGCAGACGGATGCGTCGAGCAGAGGGCTGGGGGCCGTCCTGTCCCAGCAGGTATGGGGCGTCGACCGCCCGGTGTTGTACATCAGCCGGAAGCTGTCCGAAAGGGAGGCCAGGTACAGCACCGTGGAGAGAGAGCGCCTGGCCATCCGGTGGGCGGTCGAAGCGCTGCGGTATTACCTGCTGGGGCGCCCATTCACCCTCTGCTCCCCTCCAGTGGCTCCACCGCATGAAAGATGTTAACAACCGGATCACCCGGTGGTATCTGGCACTGCAGCCATTTAACTTCCAGGTGATCCATAGGCCGGGGGCGCAGATGGCTGTGGCCGACTTCCTTTCCCGTTCCCATGGGGAGGGGGGGGGGGGGGGGGGGGAGTGGGTTAGGCCGGATGGCTCCCCGGCCTAAATCAGGTGGTGGAGGTATGTGGGGGGGCGTGGTGAATCAGCCGCAAGGGGGAGCTGTGGAGGGGGACCCGGGAAGACCGTACCTGGACACACGGGTTGCCGACGGAGCCAGAGCTAGGCCCGCGGCGACGCTAGTGTGTATGATATCTATTGTCCATCCATCCATCGATCTTCTACCGCTTATCCGGGGTCGGGTCGCGGGGGCAGCAGCCTAAGCAGGGAAGCCCAGACTTCCCTTTCCCCAGCTACTTCGTCCAGCTCTTCCTGGGGGATCCCGAGGTGTTCCCAGGCCAGCCGAGAGACATAGTCTCTCCAGCGTGTCCTGGGTCTTCCCCGGGGTCTCCTACCAGTGGGACGTGCCCTGAACACCTCACCAGGGAGGCGTCCGGGAGGCATCCTAACTAGATGCCCGAGCCACCTCATCTGGCTCCTCTCAACGCGGAGGAGTAGCGGGTCTACTCCGAGCTCCTCCCGGATGGCCGAGCTTCTCACCCTATCTCTAAGGGAGAGCCCAGCCACCCTGCGGAGGAAGCTCATTTCGGCCGCTTGTACCCGCGATCTTGTTCTTTCGGTCATTACCCAAAGCTCATGACCATAGGTGAGGGCAGGAACGTAGATCGACTGGTAAATTGAGAGTTTTGCCTTTCGGCTCAGCTCCCTCTCCACCACGACAGATCCGTGCAGAGTCCGCATTACTGCAGACGCTGCACCGATCCGCCTGTCGATCTCCCGCTCCATCCTCCCCTCACTCGTGAACAAGACCCCGAGGTACTTGAACTCCTCCACTTGGGGCAGGATCTCATCCCCGACCCGGAGAGTGCACTCCACCCTTTTCCGGTTGAGGACCATGGACTCGGATTTGGAGGTGCTGATTCTCATCCCGGCCGCTTCACACTCGGCTGCGAACCTGTCCAGCGAGAGTTGGAGGTCACGGTCTGATGAAGCCATCAGGACCACATCATCTGCAAAAAGCAGAGACCCCAATCCTGAGGTCACCAAACCGGACCCCCTCAATGCCCTGGCTGTGCCTAGAAATCCTGTCCATAAAAATTATGAACAGGATCGGTGACAAAGGGCAGCCCTGGCGGAGTCCAACCCTCACTGGAAACAAGTCCGACTTATTACCGGCAATGCGGACCAAGCTCTGACACCGGTATTAGGGGGTCCGATACCCCGTACTCCCATATCTATTGTGTGTATCAATAAACGTGTTGAAACGTGGGCAGAGCGAATCATTCCTAACAGAGAACCCCAGTGGCATCATACAACGCCACACCTGGGTTTGAAGATGAAATTGAAGTGTTTACTTTCTTCGATCCGTTTGAATGGTTTGGGCTCTTCTCCACAGCACTGTATGTTTTCATCACTGTACTTCATTTATTGGAAGCTTTCACATTTGTGATGAATGAAAGGGAGTTACAGGATTGCATGCAATTGCTGCTTCTTGTGCCATAAACTCAGAAAACTCCTTAAAATTAGGGTATTCCTCTGTCGAGTTTTTTGAGCATCTATTGATTCTTTTCCCTTCATCATTTAACACCTGAAGTTCTTTGACGTATGGCATGGCATTGTTACAGGCTATCAGAAAGTGACTGAATTGTCTCAGTTTAAATGACTCCCTCGAGCCAATCTTTGGCAAGTTAGTCAGTTTTTCTCTAAATGCACGCTGGATTACAAAAGGGTGGCCATACCAAGCATGCTTGGTCATAGGCTTTATCATTCTTTCTGTAGAAGCTTCCTTCCAATACAGATAATGCCTCACCACCGATGTAATTTTGTAGGTACAACAACCTGTCATCTGGATTTGTGCATCGACGTTCTATCAATACCATGAAACTTGTGCTCCACTCTAAGAACGTAAGTTGGTCCCCTGAGAAGACTGAGGGCTCAGGTGCAGGAAGTCTGGTGAAAATCATTGTCAGGGATTTTACTATTTTTTGTACATAAGACATTATAGGATTCGGACATAATAATGTGTTGTTGAGCTTAAAGAAGCACTATGCAACTCGTTTATCAAAAATAACCTTAACCATGCAGGTTGAGAGTCGTTCTGATCGTTCTACAACACTTTCTGGGTTGTTTGGTGGGTGTTTCATCTCCCCCTGTTGGGTCCCCGCGGAAAAACAGAACATGCAACTTCATGTGGCCGTCCCGGCCACTTACGGATGTGACGCAGCGGAAGTATCCAATCGCGCCTCGAAAATGTAGTCAGATTGTAGTTTCACTGCTTTACGGTAGACCTGGGCGGGGGTGCCAAACATGGGTCCGGCTGAATATAAAGAGTCAGTTGCAAGGCAATTCTGGATCAATCGACAAATCCACTATGGATCCATCAAGACCCATGAGGGGAAGGTCGGAGGAATCGAAGAATAAGAGAAAGGATTATGATAAACAAAGAAACCAGACACGAGTGAACATAGGGCGAGCTTATGCGGAATGGCGTCAACTGAGAGACTCGGAAGAATGCAAAACGGACGCCGACTTGGCTGTCTTGCTGCTGAAATTGTAAGTAGCCTACCCTTGGGTGAACTTCGTTTTTGTAATGTGGTTTGAGAGTCTGTTGAACAATGTGTTTTGCTCGACCGTTTTATTGTGAGCCCTGTATGTGTTTAGCTTGGTTGCTTCATGGCTAGCTTGCTAGCTAGTGAGGGTTTATCCTAGCAGTGACTTGCTACCACACATGTTTGTTTGCGGTCCGAATCCAGGTTCTCGTTGTGTATTACTATTTATTTATCGAAGTGGGGGGTGGGGGGGCGTTGTCAATGAGTTTTTACGACAGTGTTGTAGGCCTATTCCGAAGCTGCAGGGGGAGCTCTATAGTGAGAAATGCGAGCCCAATTCCGGCGAAAACCCAGAAACAGTGGAGGAATAACCGAGTTGCATAGCGCACCTTTAAGTTAATAGCAAACTCAACTTTGTCCCTCAAGGTCTCTCAACTTCATAAAATGCTTTTCATCCTATTCTTAATCCAATTTCATCTATAGAAAAGTATTGCTTTGTAGTGTGTAATACTTTGTAATGCCTTGTAATATTGCTTTGGTCTTAACAAAACATACGTCAACGTCTGTGTTCAACATGAACTTTAGGTTCAGGAGTGAGGCCTGACAGCCAGGGCCCCTAGAAGCATCCCATTACTGGCACAAGGGCATGCACGTCTTGCTAGCTAACTTCTTGACAGATTATGCCCCGGCTGTAAGAAAAGCTTACCCAGTGTCTTCCTTCTCTCACTCACATGCAATTGTGCGAGTATGGTTCAATACAGTATATCTATAGGATTGCATCATCCCATTTTCTTGTGTGGCCCCACCAAAATCGCCACTGATTGTTAATATTGTTTGTTTGTTCATGGTCATTGCTCTTACATGTTTGTTCCCTTTTAATTTCTTACTACTGGAGGTACTGGAGGACAATTGGCCACCTCACTGCGTTCTGTTCTAGTTTCGTCACAGGCCTCACCTGAGTCAGCTTCAGAGTACGCCTTAAGCTTAGCAGCTATTACTTGAAGATCTCTCAAATTTTTCTAGTCTTTTAATATACACCATTTGGTAGACGCTTTAGTCCAAAACGTCTTACAATACCGTGGGTGCATACATTTTTAGCATCGGTTGTCACAGTGGGTCTTTGAAATGGGTCTGGTGGCTACGAACAGTTGATTTGGAGATTGTACTCCCAAATATTGACTGTCGAGCACCATACAAAGTCTTGCGTTTTCTGCCTTAGCATCAAATTCCTCTTGCCCCACTTCACTCATGCGTACTTTCATTTGCCCATCAAATCTGTTACTGCTGTGCAGGAATCCATCTTTTTTCTAATCTTAGAAGGTGTCGATTGAGCTCCAGCATTTTTGGGGCAAACTTTCTGTCCTGTGAAGATTTTCTGATTTTCCTTCTTGAAGTGGCTGAGGTAGGCTCCATCATTGCTATTTGGTATATTTCCATTTTAACATTAAGATAAAAAGCACCATTAGAACATTAATAATCTATAAACAGGTATCTGCATATGAATGCAGAATCTGTAGGCAAAGGGACAATATTTTGGTATTGGAAGGGTTCTGTTTCCGTTTGTAGTCCGAGTAGTATTGATCAATCACGTTTGAGCGGGCTTTGGTCGCATCCGGGTAAACAGGTAAACCCATCGGCTAGCGTCTGACGATGTTTTAGCTTTTTGTTAGCTATTATGAAAAGACTCCAACTCCGTTTATGCGTTTCAAGTTGCTAATCAGACTATAAACAATGACCAGCGCACAGAAGAGGAAGTCTTAGCCCGGATATCCGCGGATATCCACACCATTCTGCCAAAAATATTGGCCCTTGCCCCCAGAGGCTGAAACGTCGTCAGACGGTAGCCGATTGGGTTCTGAGATTGGAACATTCATAAAAATGCCACTAAAGGAACAACAATTAGACTATAATGATGAACCAAATACTTTTCTCATCATCATTTTAAAGTCTCTCAAGCTAGTGTCTGTTGAGGCCCAAACACGTTAGCACAACAGAAATGTGCTGACATCAAATGAAATGACTGAAAACGTATCACATTGTCCATGTAAAGACACATCGACACACATACACAAATATAAAATGAATGAATGCCTTTTAGACCACTCTCATCATGTGACCCGTTACACTCTACATTAAAATAAACCTTACATAAAGCACACTACATTTTTAACATTATAAACACTACATCAAACATTATTTTAAGGTGGTATATTTACACTTTTTTAAATCAATGTTAACTTTTTAACATCTTATTTCTACTACATTTTTAATCATTTTTTAATGGCTGTATGCACTCAAATAATCATTCATTTATGACAGAAAGTGATGAACATTGAGTGAGAGATGACAGTGAGTTCAGGGTTTAATGGCACTTCAAGCAATACAGATGAATGCATTAAGTATGGAACATGTCTCCATAAGCTGGTGTTGAGAAAGTACTTTTATTAGCTATACTTTTATAGTGCACAATGATTCTAATACACACCAGAGGATATAAGGGCATGGGCAGGTATTTTTCATTCATTTTTTTGATATAATCCCCACCATGCACACTGATATTATTATTAATAATAAGAATAATAATCTCAGAAAAATGGCTGTAAAAATTTAGCTAAAACTATAATTACTGAAGATAAGTCCAGTATGGCCCTGTTTACCCAAGATAAATATATTTTACAACCTTTTTTTTAATCTAGATTGAACCTACGTTAAAAAACTAATCTGTTTCCATAAAGGGACAACATGCTCAACATAACAGGTTTCAGGTTTGCACCACAGGGTTTGCACAATCTCCGAGGATGGACGAAGACGTAGCGACTGTAGTGTTGCAGTTTACATTGCTTTGGATAGTGCCACAAATCACATTTAACAATACAATTGCAAGAGTTAGGTATCGGAAAAAGAAGTAGGCACAGTACGGTGATGTTTCAGAGAAATTTGTAAGTGACACTCCCCTTGCTTTAATTGGTTGATGACAGGTGATGTCAACCAATTTAAAGATAAGCCAGACTTAATAACGAATCTGTCTCGACAGAGATTCTGTCTCGACGAGAATCCATCCCTAGTCAATTGAATGTCATTTAATGTAGTGCACACTACATTTTTGTCTACATCTCTTATACAACTGTTCCCGCCTGTTGAGACGCAGATACAAATTCTCTTTACATTGTGATCTTACAACCGTTTTCAATTTTCAATTGTTTTCTGTTTTCAACAGCATAGCACAATTTTGATTGTATATTTTGATTGTTTCTCTCTCTCTAAAATTGAAAATGACAAAATGGTAAATAAATAAACAAGAACACAAGTTCAACAATACAGAGATGATATGCCGAGACGCAACCACAGCAAAGAGCTCCTCATTTCTTACTCAGCTGGTCCTGCCCGTCCTTCATAACCCAGCTGAGTTTTACACCAGTCACGCCTTTGTTGGCCAGTTTGGCATACAGCTGGTGGAGAGACATGTGTTAATGTCTGCAAGGGTTATTTCTTACTAATGTTTTACACGTTTTAGCACATTTTAATCATTTCTATATGCTAGCCTGCTGTTTTACTGTGTTTGATGTTGGTATGTGAAGCTCTTAGTAACTTAAAAGTACGTTATTTTTTAAAAGTAACTTTAACGTATATAGTACAATATATGTTTAAAGGTTCATATTACTATATTATAACTTTTTTTATAGACTGACCAATTTTTTTTATTTATATATATATATATATACACCCTAAGTCGATGCTTGCGTGTGTGTGAATGCACAGCTAGTCAGTTAGGTTATGTTACAGCAATCCAGTGAGTTTGTCACCAACTGCAAACTCCCAAACTAACTGATTCATTTAAATCAAGCATGGGATTTCCTTTGTTGTCCAAATATCTCCCACCTCAGGACCCTACCAACCTGTTCCAAAAGCTGGCGTTGAACCTCAGGATCCGTCATGTCGGCTTCAGAGCTGATCTTTAACCTGAAGGTTGAGCGTTGTTTCTGCCGTTCCTGACAGGCAACGTAATTCAATATAACACAACTTTTATCTCTAAAACCTGCTGTAGTAAACTCCATAATAGCACAATATTGCTCGCCATTGAAGTTGGATGGCTGGTCTTTAAGCCAATTATAGTACGTAGCTCTACTCCCGTCAGACCAGTGGGACCATGGATGTCTGTGGAGACCAATCCATGCGTCTGATTCAAGCAGTGCAAAGATTTTGCTGTTCTCAGTCACATCACTCACACTGGCCAGCTCAGTGTAATGAGACTGGCAGTATTGCCTCGCATCGTACCAAGTCATTTGGATTGGGACATAGAAGAAGTTGCCTTCATCTAAAACAGAATGAGGAGGAGAAAAAGAAAAGACACAGTGGATTATATCAGATGAACTCTATAGCGTAATCTATATTCTTTAATTAAACATGGATAAGGTGACCTGACTAGCTTAACATCATTATGTTCAATGTCAATGTGTGCCTTTAAGCATCTTTTTACCACAACTGCTAAAACTCAAATACTTGTAACTTTATATTTAATGACATTTACAGAAACAAAATATTTGGAAAATGGATGGGACAAAGACTTAGATCCACAACAACCTATTGGATGCAACAAGTATAAATCCGTCCCACCATTACAGCAGACTGCACTTTGTAGCGATGCGCATGGACAATCATTCCACTGCCCTGTACTCTTTGTCATCATTGTACAGTTCTGTTCGCTGTTGAAGAAGTTCGGTTGACTCGGCGCCCAATTGCCATAGTGTTGGCCCATTTTGTAGTCTTGGTTGCCATGGGACCACTGCCATCTGGTAAGGTCATCATAAAGTCCGATCCACATATGGCCATTGTTATTAAACCCGCTTGTGGACTCTTGCAGCCGCTTGAGTTCCTCTAGGTTGTCTACAGTGGCCAGGTCATCAAACTGCTCCCTGCAGTGTCGCTGAGCATCGGCCCAGGTCATCGTCTGATTCACAAAGTGGTAGAGTTTGGTGATGGGAGAGGCATGGTGTCCCAGGACCCCTGCAGGGGAGGCCGTCACAGCAGAAACAAATACAGAATTACAGTACAATCTCAGCATGGGTACCCCCAGTGGGAATCAAAACCCTGGCAGTGTTAATGCCATGCTCTACCAGTTTAGTAAGACGGAACGACAACTGAACAACCACCACAAACAATCACTCATCATATTACAGAGACAAACACACACACGTATCTGACCTGAAAGGCTAAGAAAGAGTAGTATGTTCTTCCACATCCTGTAACATAAAAACACTTTAGTGGCACTGTCATACAACCAAGTTCATCTGGTGCACGTTGAGTATAAAAAAAGACTGCAATGGCCTGATTAAATACAATACATCCATCCCACATATATATTATACATGTCCTCATTTAAAAAAATACGTGTTTTGAGATACCAAATGTGCTAGTCCTTACCTTTGTTGTAGGAATAATGCCTTCTATTAGCTTTTCTATCTATTAATTCCGATACTTGGATGCGTTTCCTGTTGAATGGCCGACTGCATTACACATGTCTGAGCTTTTATTACAGTCTGCTATCCACATGCAAAGCCGTGCCAGTTAATTTACGACAGGGATTGGCGTGTTTCCTATGAGCCGCTAGTGAAAGGGGAGGCTAACACACTGTTGAGCTGTTTCAGAGGAGACTGGTTATCTGTCCATCTATCTATCTATCTATCTATATCAATCGATCTATCGACCCATCAAGCTATCATTCCCTCAATCACCCATACATTCATCCATCAATCCCATTCTTCCACTTTAAATCCAAAACCTGGAACCTACTGCCAGTATTTCAATAAAACACTTATGTATTGTGCACATTTGCAAAATTATGCAAATGTTTGCTAAGAAAGGTTTCATGCATTCAGGAAATCCCTTGGACATTAATTTCCACATTCAAAACAGTCAAAATGAATAATTTGACCTTGTGAAGAACAGAGGAGTAAGCAGTGGCAGTCGGGTCACAGGGGTGTCTAGGGTGGTCCTCCAAAAACATTCTTGAAAGTGTTTTTTGTGTGTGGGATGGTGGTTCTATGTCAAGCCCATAAGCTACAAGCACATAGCGCCCCCCCCCCCCCCCCCCATTACAGCCCTACCTGAGTTGTGATTGGCTGCTTGCTCCTACTGTCACAGCAGTGCTCAATGCTGTCAGTGTTGCCACTTGGCGACTTTCTCAATAGATTTAGCGACATTTCAGACCCTCTTAGCGACTTTATTTATAAAAAGCGACTAGCAACAAATTTAGCGACTTATTCAAATATATTTCTATTGTAATTAATTCCCATGCATGTAGTCCACGGCTTCTCGGCCTACAGCGCTGAACGGGCTTTGATCTCTTGATCTCTGCCTTGCTGCACCTGACACAACCACTAATCTTTATGCCAATTAATGCGCAATGATGTCACCAATATGCAAATGAGCGTATCTGGCGACTTTTAGCGACTAGCAAGCTAGTGCTAGCTACTTTCATTGGAAAAGAGTTGGCAATACTGAATGCTGTTGACAGTGAGAAAAATGGTGCCTGCTTTGGTGCCTGTGCCTCCAGCAGCAGCAAACTGTTTCGTCTACTATTTCAAGACTTTTTCTCAGAGAAAAACTTTTGGTCAAACAGCGTCTTGTTCAGTGACTGCGCGCTCTGGCTCGCTCGCTGTGAGTGGGCTGGCTGCACTACAGAATATTTTGCTGCTTGTCAGGGCCGTGCACAGACATTTTGAGGGGCAGGGGCTCAAGCAATAAAAAAAAAGGTCCCTCACCCCACCGACACGCGCTATTCCCTCCCCAATGTTGCCACACATCCATAATCACACACTATGTTCATAACATGGGACCTGTTCAAATTCTACTGAAACACATTATTCCATGAAAAAAAACACAGATTTGATGTTGTAGTGCAAGTCAGTCAGTGTAAGTAATGCAGTCAGTAATTTACCTTTCATTATAAGTAATGATCAGATTGTAGATCAGCAGTCCTACTTTGACATGCTTGATGGATAAGCTCCCTGAATTTGGGGTTTCAAAACATTGTTCTGTTTTCATGTTCGGTATCATTTTGGTACACTGCATACATTTTATAAATAAGACATAAGGTGCAACTACTGAACTACAGTTTGATTTTAGTAACATGTTTTTGAGCATTACACTAAGAGGAAAAGAAACCACAGTATTATATTATATTCAAAAACGCACGTGCACACGCCCACTGCGACATGCCCAATATAATATAACAATAATACACTTCTAAACATCAGGTTTTTAGAAAACTAGCCATAAAGAAAAGGGGGTGACTACTAACTAAACTACCAAAACAAAATGTAACTACCTAGCCTAGAACTCTAGACACCCCCTAGCGGCAGCAAATTTATTTGGCAGCTAGGTAGGGTCTAGCACAGCTCCGTCCGCTTTTTGGTGCTGGAAACACCAAGTGTGTCTTGTATGTCTGACCAATCACAGCGTGAGGGGCGGAGTCGAAAGCCGGGCTACCTAATGACGACAGAAATGCGACGGTTCTGTGTTAGAGGTAAACAATGGCTGCTGCTGCTGGCGAACGGTTGTCTTTCCACTCGGCTTTGGCCGCGACTCTTCAAGACTTTAAGTTAACATTTTATTTGAGAAAAGAACAAAGAACGGCACTGAAGTCTTTCCTCGAAAATAAATATTTATTCTGAGTTTTGATTAATTACGTAGTCAGATCCGTCGCTCTGACTACGTCACCTTCTTCGTTGCTCTGATTGGTTGTAGCGCTATCCTATTGCGTGCAGAGGGAACTTGAAAGACAACCGTTTATCCCGCTCACACTGCCAATGGAGCTGATCCAGACCTTACATCTTTCTGATGTAGGTCTGGCTTGCCAGGCTAGTAACTACCTGCTTCAGAAATGAATTGCATATTTGTAAGTTAGTTATGACACAATTACAACGTGAAGGTGGCAAGTCCTACTGACATAGTTCATAGTTTTTTTTAACTGATATATAACAAAAAGTAAGTAAGTGTTGTTTAATCGTGGCTTCATAATTAAAACAGTGCCTACCTGAGTGATATCATTCACCGTAACCAAGATGGGGCCTGGGGATGCGGTGCGTTCATGACAAGTTTGGAATGTCGAAATATGCGGCAAAACCATTTGGGGGGTACTTTTTAAATTGATAAGGAGTATTTATTGTGGATACTACTATACATTTTCCTCTTTATATTTGATAGAATTTCAATAACAAATAAAGAAAAATTAATAATAATTAACACCGGCAAATAAAGGGCACTTTTGACTCTGAGGGCAAAAGGGCTTGCGCCCCCCTTGGGTCCTATCTATGCACGTGCCTGCTGCTTGTTACCCAGAAATCTGAAAACCCATCTCCATCACTTCAAGTGTAAGTGAAGCCCTTGGTTTAGCTTGAAGTCGAAAACTGAGATTTTAAAAACATGCGTTTTGGGCTTAAGAGTGCTAGGAAGGAGCGCCCCTCCTTCCTACGTGTTATCCCCTTGGTTGAAATTTGAAATTTCCATCACACTGTGGTTAGTCTTCATGCTCTCTGTGAGTCACTCTCTGAACACACAACACTCATTTATTATTATTATTTATTGTCACACAACATTTTATTGTCAATAGCATGGCATGTACAACTTTGCCATTCCCAAAGTTGAATCTGTCAATTTGATAGAATAACAAAATCCATTAAATCATGATGCATAACAAATAACAAACACAACCTTTGTGGACACACTTCACTGATGAAAACCCTACAGTAAAATTAATAAAATAAGACTAAGATACATTTGTTACCATACTCAAAACAACAATAATAGTAATAATAACAATAGTATTTGTATTATATTGCTACTAAAAATATGAATGACACTAATAATAACAATAATAATAATAATCTCAGAAAAAATGGCCCTGTTGACACAAGAGAGATATATTTTAAAACTATTTTAAATATATTTTATTTGTTGAATTCTAGATTGAACCTATATTAAAAAACAAATCTTTTTCTCCGAGAATGGGCGAAGACGTGGCAACTGCAGTGTTTTAGTTTACATTGCTTTGGAGAGCGCCACGAATCACATTTAACAATACAATTGCAAGGGCTAGGTATCGGGGAAAAGAATTAGGCACAGCACGAGAAATTTGCATATGACCCTTTGCTTCAATTGGTTGACGACAGGTGACATCAATCAATTTAAAGATAAGCACGTGACTTTTCAATTTTCAACAACAACATTTTCCATTTCCAACAGCACAGCAGAATTTTGATTGTATGTTTTGTTTTTTATTCAGCCTTGTAAGTTGCTTTGGATAAAAGTAAAAATGACTAAATGTAAATAAATAAACCCAAGCTCGACAATACAGAGATGATATGCCGAGATGCAACCACAGCAAAGAGCTCCTCATTTCTTACTCTGCTGGTCCGTCCTTCAGAACCCAGCTGAGTTTTACACCAGTCACGCCTTTGTTGGCCAGTTTGGCATAGAGCTGGTGGAGAGAGTCATGTTAATATTATTTCTTTAAAGTTATTTTAATGTTATTTTTATTTCTAACTAATGTTTTACATGTTTTAGCACAACTATGATTTTAATGATTTCTATATGCTAGCCTGCTGTTTTACTGTGTTTGATGTTAGCATGTTGTGAAGCTCTTAGTAACCATAAAGGTTCATATTATTATATTATATTATAACGTGACAATCTCTTATCTTTCTTGCAATGCACATCCACCCCATGGATGTTAGAAAATACTGTGTGTAAATGCACAACTAGTCAGTTAGGTTATGTTACAGCGATCCAGTGAGTTTATGTCGCCCCCTGCAAACTCCCAAACTAACTGATAGATTGAAGTCAAGCAGTGGGATTTCCTTTGTTGTCCAAATATCTCCCACCTCAGGACCCTACCAACCTGTTCCAAAAGCTGGCGTTGAACCTCAGGATCCATCATGTCGGCTTCAGAGCTGATCTTTAACCTGAAGGTTGAGTGTTGTTTCTGCCGTTCCTGGCAGGCGAACTTAAGCAGTGCACCACATGTTCCATCGTTAAAAAACCCTGAGGTATGTATCATAACACAATGTTGCAGATTGTTAAAGTTGTTTGGCTGGTACTTTATCCAATGCCAGTACGTAGCTCTACTCCCATCAGACCAGTGGGACCATGGATGTCTGTGGAGACCAATCCATGCGTCTGATTCAAGCAGTGCAAAGATTTTGCTGTTCTCAGTCACATCACTCACACTGGCCAGCTCAGTGTAATGAGACTGGCAGTATTGCCTCGCATCGTACCAAGTCATTTGGTTTGGGACATAGAAGATGTTGCCTTCATCTACAACAGAATGAGGAGGAAAAATAAATATACAAACGTACATTAGCTGCGATATCAGATTAACTATTTCTAAGTCTATATTATTGAATTTGATGTGTTAAAGATTGTTTTTCTTTTATATCAGTACTGCTAATACCAATAAATGATTAATGATTACCAGTACTGTGTTAACAATACTCATGTTCACTCCATATTTGATTTGATCACATTTATAGAAACAGTAATGGAAAAAGGGATGGGATGGCGAACAACCTGTTGGATGTAACAAATATGAATTCAGCCCACCATTGCAGCAGACTGCACTGAGTGGCAGGTTGCATGCAGAATCAACCCACTGCCCTGTACTCTTTGTCATCATTGTACAGTTCTCTTTGCCGTTCTTGTAGTCCGGTTCACCCGGCCTCCAATTGCCGTAGTGTTGGCCCATTTTGTAGTCTTGGTTGCCGTGGGACCACTGCCATCTGTTGAGGTCATCATAAAGTCCGATCCACACTTTGCCAACGTTATTAAACCCGCTTTTGGACTCTTGCAGCCGCTTCAGTTCCTCTAGGTTGTCTACAGTGGCCAGGTCATCAAACTGCTCCCTGCAGTGTCGCTGAGCATCGGTCCAGTTCATCTTCTGATCCACAAAGTGGTAGAGTTTGGTGATGGGCGAGGCATGGTGTCCTAGGAGCAAAGATGGCAAACTAGTTATTTTGTCATCTACAACAGACATTGTTCTCATAACTTGCAGTGAAAACAAAATGTTGCCATACCTCTGATTATAAATAAGCAGTAAGGTTCCAAGTTCAATTTGTCCACCTCCTGTTTAGCCGGTAACCAATTAGATGTTGGAGGGGTGTATAGGTTTGTGTATATTGGACTATACATGGACCATATAACAGAAAGTATCACAGTAGCGCATGCTGTATTGTTGTTGTCTCGAGGATTTGATTTACATGGTAGCATATGGCGCCTCCACCAACTCACGCAATGCAGTCCAGAGGGGGGTGTATTTATTTAAATGAAATATATGAAAAAGCTGTACCTACTAATAATTAAAGGCTGGTAATTAGATAATATACTCTACAACGCTTTCTTTTTCCTTTTCGGGCGATCCGTCATCCAGAATAGTGGAATTGCAAATGCTGGGGGGGGGGGGGGGGGGGTCTTATTTTACATCCATGGGAGTGCCCTGCTGCCTATATAAACATTTAGGTAACGCTTTATATTAAGGTCCTTGTAATAACCATTAATTAATAGGTAATAAGGCCCTTGTTAGTTCTTACAAGATGCTTATTAACATTATTGTGTGTTTATAAGCCTATATAAGTGTTAATAATGGCATTATAATACAGTTAATAGCAGGCTATAACACATTTATAAGCGCTTATAAGAAACTTGTTAACAGTTTGCAAATGCTTAAGATCATTAATAAAAGCCTCATGAGTATCTTATAATTGTTCATAATAGCATTACAAACACCCATAACCCACCCATTACGACTTTGCTATGCCTTTATTAATCTTCTTTTGTTTGCTTATTGATATTAAAATATACTTTATTGCTCATCTATTATAAGTTAACTATGCACTTGTTAACAGCTAACTATGCTTTTTGCAGCTACCTGATCTAAAGCGAGAACAATGCCTTATTAAGGCTAATAAATCATTTATTATGCAAGCATCCTTTAAGAATCTTTTTTCTTTACTGAAATAAAATATACTTTATTATGCCGTTATTATTAGTTAACTATGCACTTGTTAACAGTTAACTATGCCTTTTGCAGCTTCCGTTTTTTTTTCTTCCCACTATATCAGCCTTGACCACATTCTAGATGTGGAGGTTGTGAAAATCATTAACCAGTAATTAACACATAATTAAATATTTATTAGACTTAATAAGTAGTGGTGCAACAGGTCACGGATTACCCGTGATCCGTACGGATCAACCCTCACGGGTCGGGACGGACGTGATCCGCGGATCAGCTGACAAATAATAGTTACGCGTTCACATCAAGCCGGACGCGTATTTGTCCTCCTTTTTGAGAGCGCAATAGTAACACACCGCGCACCCCCCCCCCACCCCCCCCGTCGGCCGGAGTGTTACGGTCAATATTCACTATACGCGAATGATCGCGCACGATTTGCCGCCTCCATTCACTTTCTATGGGACGCGAGCAATTCGCTGCGCAAAGCACGCTGGGATTGCTTGCAGCGCGGAGCCAGCTGCGGCGCTGCCTGGCTCGGCTTCTGAATTTGCATAAAGTTGGGAGATTTCAACTTTATGCAAATACGAGCAGCGCAAATCCACGCGGTCACCATTCAGCAAACAGGACGTGGGCCCTTCTGATTCATTACCACAATGCGGGCGGGAGCTAGTTGATCCACTAGTCAACAAGCCCCCTGCGACCGAGTCTTCAAGGCGGCGCGATGATAATTCGCTTATAGTGGATATTGACCCATAGAAAGTGAATGGAGGCGGCAAATCGCGCGCGATCAATATATAAGCAAACTCGGTCGCTGGGGGCGTGTTGACTAGTGGATCAACTAACTCCCGCCCGCATTGTGGTAATGAATCAGAGGGATCAACGTCACGGCCCACGCCCACGTCCTGTTTGCTGAATGGTGACTGCGTGGATTCGCGCCGCTCGTATTTGCATAAAGTTGAAATCTCCCAACTTTATGCAAATTTAGAAGCCGAGCCAGGCAGCGCCGCAGCTCGCGTCCCATAGAAAGTGAATGGAGGCGGCAAATCGCGCGCGATATTGACCGTTACAATCGCGCGCGCGCACCCCCCCCGTCACCGCCGGTCGTAGGTCCGCGGTGTGTTACCATTGCGCGCACCCCCCCCCCCCCCCCCCCCCCTGTCGGCCGGAGTGTCACGGTCAATATCCACTATATGCGAATTATCCGCGTGACATCGCCCCGCCTTGAAGACTCGTTCGCAGGGGGCGTGTTGACTAGTGGATCAACTCCCAACTTTATGCAAATTCAGTGTGCTTTGCGCAGCGAATTGCTCGCGTCCCATACGGTCAATATCCACTATAAGCGAATGATCGCGCGCGATTTGCCGCCTCCATTCACTTTCTATGGGACGCGAGCAATTCGCTGCGCAAAGCACGCTGGGATTGTTTGTGGCACGGAGCCAGCTGCGGCGCTGCCTGGCTCGGCTTCTGAATTTGCATAAAGTTGGGAGATTTCAACTTTATGCAAATACGAGCAGCGCAAATCCACGCGGTCACCATTCAGCAAACAGGACGTGGGCCGTGACGTTGACCCTTCTGATTCATTACCACAATGCGGGCGGGAGCTAGTTGATCCACTAGTCAACAAGCCCCCTGCGACCGAGTCTTCAAGGCGGCGCGATGATAATTCGCTTATAGTGGATATTGACCCATAGAAAGTGAATGGAGGCGGCAAATCGCGCGCGATCATTCGCTTATAGTGGATAGGGTTGCAATCGCGCGCGCGCACCCCCCCCCCCCCCCCCCCGCCGGCCGTAGGTCCGCGGTGTCTTACTATTGCGCGCACCCCCCCCCCCGTCAACAATCGCGAACCCCCCCCCTCCCCGTCAACAATCGCGAACCCCCCCCCTCCCCCTCAACAAACGCGAACGCCCCCCCCCCCCCCCCCTGTGGCACCTGAATGGCCTACGAACACGGCAACACCTCGAGCATGGCAGCCACGTGAAGCGACATCGTCCTGGCGAGTCGGGAGTTTAAAAAAAAGACGCGCAGCAACTGCTTCTCCCCGATGCATTTAATGACCCAACCCGTGACCCGTGACTCAAAAACCGTGACCCGATCCGACCTGTGAGTGTTGTGATCCGTTGCACCCCTATTAATAAGGCATTGTTCTCGCTTTAGATCCGGTAGCTTGTTTCAAAAATCATAGTTAACTGTTAACAAGTGCATAGTTAACTTATAATAGATGAGCAATAGAGTATATTTTAATATCAATAAGCAAACAAAAGAAGATAATAAAGGCATAGCAAAGTCGTAATGGATGGGTGTTTGTAATGCTATTATGAACAATTATAAGATACTCATGAGGCTTTTAATAATGTTCTTAAGCATTTGCAAACTGTTAACAAGTTTCTTATAAGCGCTTATAAATGTGTTATAGCCTGCTATTAACTGTATTATAATGCCATTATTAACACTTATAGGCTTATAAACAGACAATAATGTTAATAAGCATCTTGTAAGGACTTACAAGGGCCTTATTATCTATTAATTAATGGTTATTACAAGGACCTTAATATAAAGCGTAACCAACATTTATATTTAACATTTTCTAAATGTGTTTTATATTTTCAGGGTTGGCTCTGCAAGAGTGGATCCACACTTGTGATAATAGGTTTTTGCTTTTTGAAGTGTTAAAAATGTTTGAAATAAAACATGTGTTGTAACCAATTTAACTGTTTGAGAAATGAAATGGGGAAGAAACGACCAGGAGCACGGGGGTGCAGCGTCACTATTACCTTCTTTGGGGAGAAAAACCCTGGAATAGACACGTGAATAGACAAGAGGAGACATTAATGGGAAACCCTGATATATGTTTTAAATAACATCTTAGCATGGGTCAAACCCAGTGGCAATCAAACCCCTAACCCTGGCAGTGTTAATGCCATGCTCTACCAGTTGAACCAGACAGAACCACAACTGAACGGCAACCACAAACATAGCTTTGTGGGTATATGTGCTTGTAAATGGTGCACAAACAAACACACACACACACACACAGGACACACACACGCGTGCATATCTGACCTGAAAGGCTAATAAATAGCAGTATGTTCTTCCACATCCTGTAACGTGAAAACAACATGAAAACACTTTAGTGGCACTGTCATAACCAAGTTCATCTGTTGCATGTTGAGCATTAAAAAAACAGCAATGGCCTTCATTACATACAGTAGCCTACGTCCATTGCAAATGCCTACCTAGATATAAATCCATTTTTAAAAAATGTTTTGCGGTTACCAAAAGTGTTGGTCCTACCTTTGTTCGTAATTTGCCTTCTATCAGCTTTGTTATTAATTTATTCTGATCCTTGGATGTGTTTCTTGTACAATGGCTGCCTGTATCTCACGTCTGAGCTTTTATTCTTAGAACAGTCTGCTATTGACACACGCTAAGCCATACTAATTCCTTTACAGTAGGGATTTGCATGTTTCCTTCAACATGTGCAAATGTGGCGACTACCAGTGCTTTGACGGTACAGGTGCGTGCGTGCGGGCTAACCGTCCAAGGACACCCCCAACCCAGCTCTGCCTATTTCCGTGTCAGACCATGGTGTGCGCATGGTGTGGTGTGCTTATATATTCTTTTTATTTATTTTATTTTATTTTATTTGTGAGTGGTGTGCTGAAATGTTTTACATTTAGTTTTTCTCTCCTTTTATTTGCTCTTTATTTTTATTTGGCTCATTTTTTTCATTTTGAGGATGCATGGCTAACTTGGACATAAGACTGACAGACAATAGTTTAATCTCAAGCTGCATCTTGCATTTGTAAGATGTATGTATTTATCAAGTCACATATCAGTTACAATCAGAACTGTCACACGATGTAGCCTCTTAGGCCCATACCAGGTTTAGTACATATGATGCCCCAGACAGAACGGCTGTAGTGGTTTTTGTTTGAGGGGTTACAAAAGGAAAGTTCATGACATTGTTTAGTTAGAATACCTTAAGAGATAAGGAAGGATATAATAATAATGGTAACAATGACATTAACCTTTTTGATTATATAATTATAGGAATAAACAAATTATAATTAATAAATCTGGAACTCTAGCCATACATGCATGGCGATGTGTTTCAGACATAAGAATGCAGTTAGTGTATTTAGTCTTGGGTCTATACATTGCACAATTTGAGATAAATATTCGTTTGAGAGACATTTCATATATTTGGTATACTTAATATATTGTATGTAATATATACAGACAGAACAGTTATATTTCACATCGGTGCTATCAGGATGGATCTTCTATCTGCCAGGATGGGTTCTGATGGCTTCGCCATCGCTGTCACCTTTGTGGGCATCTCATCTTGCATCTTTTTTATCTTGCGCGGATGGGAGCATGACTTTTGTGGCTTGTTTTTCACATTGGTTGGGGGGTCCGTTTCCTATGAAATGCTAGCCTAGTTCACCTTCTGATCCACAAAGTGGTAGAGTTTGGTGTTGGGAGAGGCACATCGTGTCCCAGGAGCATCCGCATTTCACACGTCTGAGATTTTATTCTGAGAACAGCCACTTGGATGGGGGGGGGGGGGGGGGGGGGAGTAGGCTGAGGCTGGGGAGAATCCCCAGCCTCGATTTGGTGTTGGGGATATGTGGAGGGTGTGTGTGGAGTGTGTGTTGTTGATGGCTGGTTTACAGCCTGGCCTGAGTCAGACTGATTGGACTCTGGCTGGGTGGGGCTGCACACCTGGGGTGCATGAGCAATCATGGCACCCAGGATAAACCACCAATAACACACACACTCGAGGAGGAGCCACTGTCATGGCAGCCTGAAACATTAGCTCGGCAATACCACCTGCTCCAATAAATATACTTGCAAAAAACATCTACCCGTGTCCTGTGTCGGAGGGCCCCAAGGAAAGCCACAGGTGGCGTGTGGTCAGGCGCTACCCTGCCACAGGGAGGTTTCAGAAGAGACTGGTTGATGGGATGACAGATTATCAGTCTATATTGATATATCTATCGACCTGTCAATGTGTCTGTGGAGTGTGTGTGGTTGATGGCTGGTTTACAGCCTCACCTGGCCCAAGTCAGACTGATTAGACTCTGGGGCTGCCACACGTGTTGCACAGAGCAATCATGGCACCCAGGATAAACCAGCTATCACCACACACACTCAGGAGAGAGCCACCGTCATGACAGCCTTTAACACCTGCTCTTGTAACATCTTGCCACCTCCAATAAACTGGTTTGTACACCATCTACTGGTGTAGAAACTACTCCATGGTCTACTCCATGGACTAATTTCTACGTTGAATACAATCGTTTGATCTTGTTAAGAACAGAGGTGTAACTACACAAGCCAATGGTTTCTATGTTTAATGGTTACCATTGAACGTTTTGATTGAAAGGACATTTCTCAATGCAAAATCAAAAATGGTCTCTATATATATATATATATATGTATGTACATTGTTTGTTTCTTTATTCCAAGCCATATATGTGTACAAAGACATTCATACACAACAATGTCAGCTGTTACTGCGAATGACCATGGATCATCTTTGTCATTTGAAAAATAATTCACAAAACACTTTGTCATGTCACTCTACTCAATAGACTACCCAAGTGTTGTCGTCACTTGAACACATCTGCATCACATCCGGATCCATTTTTCTTTAACAGGAAAATGAATGTAGGCCTATAGTATTTGTTTTCTGTTACTTAAAGGGATTTTCGATATTTTAGTGGTCTCCAAGTTGCCTAACAAAAGCCTACAAATGAAAAAACGGTTTATAAATGCGTTCTGTGGATCAAAATATGGCTATTTTCATTACCCAGAGTGTCCCGGTACTTGGGTTTTTCCTGGGACTTCCGGGTTTTCAAAAAACTACAAGTGCTTTCTCCGGCAAAATACCACTCTCACCCCTCCCCTCCCGCAAACATCAACCAATCAGCATTGAGTTTTGGCTCAGTGAGTTTCTTGCCTTGTGGTTAGCAGGAGAGAAGAGCTACTTGAGATTACAATGGCTGCCAGCAATGAATCTCAAGCGGATTAAATTAACGACTATAACTTCTGCCAAGTATTACTCAGTGGAGCAAATCATGGATATTTATTTGAGCCCTGAATACACTGAAAAGGAAATTGTACAGCGGAGACAGCAGCTAACAAAATCAATTGGTGTGTTTTTAGTAATTGTCCCACAATGCCAACTGACTTTTAGTGTTTGCTGCAATGAAAGTGAACTGGCACAATCCTTGTTATCCACTGTTGCAGACAGGATTGAAGGTCAGCACTGTGTTTTAACCTCTTCATCACTAGGCCTATTTCTCAGATTTTTGCCAAAAATAACATACCCAAACTGAATAGACTATATCTCCACAATTACAAGAGCTTGGTACCAAAAGAAAGATAACACCTGTGAGATTGTTGTGAAAGTGAAATAATCAATGTGGATGCTACTTGATCCGAGTGAATAAAGCTAGAACGGATAAATGGAAGATTTAATTTCCGCCTGAAATAAATGTAATGTTTTAGAGTGACTAACCAGGCCATTGCACAACATCTGATGAGGGCCTGGGTCAGGATTTGACGCCAATAAAGTGAAGTAGAGCAAAGACAGAGGTTTTAGTAGAGATAGGTTTAGGTGGAGTCTCCAAATAAAAACTATAAATCCAATGCAAACCAATGCAAAAATGACAATACATGAGACACAAACAGGTAAATATCGCGAGAACCCATTGTTCAATGTTGACATTTGACCAGTCTTTTGGAACGTCATGTCGAATAGAATTGTATGACATCGCAATTGCACAATACAGCCACCAGATGGCGATAAAGACTGGGTGTTATGATTGAAGGTAATTGACCTATTTCCTGTTAAATGATGATTGTAAACATGATTGGGAGGTTTCAAAATGACACTGGATTATCCATTGATGGTGGTGTTAAGCGATCAAACCCAACTTTTATGACAAAAACAACAACGGTAAGACATAATTTGTGATTGTTGAAAAAGAGAAGTGTTTTCTTGATTTGACACAGAATGATATGGTTTGGACAGTTGGAATCAGCACTCTTGGCTTATGATGTATAGTTTATGATGTATAGATTGCAGCATGTTGGGAAACAGATTGCTTTTACTGTGCATGTGCACATGTACAGTTATGAAATACATAACTGTTGTTGTTACTTTGCTCATCATTTTGTTTGTGGTTGGAATTGTGTTTCAGTTAGCTAAAATGGTTTTAATAGACACAAATTTCAGAATCTTATAATTCTAGGGGTGTATCACATGACTGCTTTCTCACATGTTTAAATGCCGAGAACACAAGAGTTTTAAAGGGACACTAAGTAGTTTTTTTAGTAATTTATTACCTCAAATCAACGTCTTCATTCATAAATAAGTCCCCATTGGTGTACAATTATCTCTGTCAACAATCTCACTTATCCTCCTGAGCGAAGAATCACTTATCAGAATTTACATAGGACGGGCAAGCTCTATGGAGGCTTCCATGTCCTTCCGGTCTATGAACTGCCGAGAGGGACAAAAAGCACTACGTGGTACAGGTAAGGCTAAACGCGTTTTCACTCGCCAGCGTGACTGTGGAACAGCGAAGGAGCTTAATGAGACGCGCTTGTCACTTAAAAAACGTGATATAAGTGAATAAGGGAGTACCGTACCGGCACTTATTTTTTTCCACTTCGAGCACTGAACGTACCTCATCATCCGAAACAAAACTTGATGAAGTGGTGTTTGAAGACATGTTGTTATCATGTTGTCATAGCTCCTTGAATCTTGACTAATACCTCTTGCCGTAGTTTTGAAAACGCGAGGCGCTAGAGAGCATAAATTCGTTTGACTGCAAAATACAATTTGACCACTAGATGGGGGAAGAAACTACTTAGTGTCCCTTTAATGCCATGTTGGGACCGATGTGTGCTGGAGACTTTCTTCAGGATACCAAAGGTGAAGTGGAAGCGTCAACCCAAACCAGCATCGCCTTGAACATCAGTTGTTTTTTGCTTGTAAAATGTAGACAAATATAATTTTGCTAATATCATGTGACTTATATTTTTTTCAGTGAGTTTATGTTCCTTATTAGTGCTTTACTTTTACAACGTACACCTATAGCAGAAACACGAGGATAAATGTCTTTAAACATGTGAAATTATTACTTTTTCTTAACAAGTAATAAACACTGGATCTTTAATGTTTGGTTTTAATGTATTCTGTGAAACGTGTCTGCAGTTAACATGTAAAAAACCAACATGAAACACATGACAAAAAAACACATGTGAACAACGTGCATATGTGGTTAAGACTTGCTTCCATGTGTTTTTTTTACATGTTAACTGCAAGCACATAATTCTTTCACTTGTGAACGCATCGAAACCCCAATATGTGAAAAGTATACACGTAAACTGCAAGCACATGTTTTTTTATGTTGATTTTCCACAGTTGACCTGCACACCTGTGATTATTTCACATATATTAGAAATAATCTGGGAAGTAGATGTTTTCATGTTGTTTTTTTGAAAGCACATGTCATTATTTCACATTTATATTTTTCACATGTGGGGAAATAATGTGTTCACATGTGAAATACTCACATGTACGTGCAGTTCCCATGTGGAAAAACCAACATAAAAAACATGTCTTGGAAACTGTGTGATAATTTCCATCAGGGCAAACAAATGGATATTTATAACAACAAATTGATAGTAGTGAGTGATATGGCAACTAACTACACACAACACCATCAGGGGGGAATCTCATCTCCTGGCAGACTTCATGGATCCATCATCCCCATGAAAAATAATTTGATGGTGTCTATTTGCCAAATGTGTTGTCAATTATTTTGTGTTTCATTATTAGGGCCACAGGGCAATCGCACCGAGCACTGGCCCCTACAACTAAAGCTGAAGGGACCAGTGCTCGGGGCTAACCCTGTACACACTCCCGTGGCCTTTCAAAATTTCCCCCGAGGGAACTTTCTAGTTTATACTAGTCTCTCCAGATTGAAATGTAATAATTATTATCCAGCACTTACATTGTTTACATCTAACGTTTGCAATAAGGCTATAGCACAGTGATTGCATCTATGGTTGCATTGATTGAAGAATACAAATGCACTTGTCTTTATTTGAAGTGAGAACATTGCAATAAATTACAATCTAAAGTGGCTAGGCACACACAATTATTGGCCGTTCATTTGGTAAACCTTGACTTGAAAGCTGCAACAGCTGCTTCTTTAGGGGGCTTTGGTGTTGGAGCAGTGCAATTCCTTGCAAGGGCAGGTTGAGGGAGATGGGATTCTGGGTCTCTGTATATCACAGCAGGGTCTTCTCTGCATTCAATTGCCATGTGTAGCAACTTTAGTTACTGGTCCGTAGCATGGAGAGCTTCCTCGCCATCAATTGCCTTGCAGAATGATTGCAGAACACTTGCTTGAGCACTGGTTCCCCTGAAATTATTTAATGTTAGAATACAACAGTTCAGCATCAGCAGGCATTAGATTGGTGGTAGCAAAATTTAAAATGTCTTTATTGCCATGTAACTTTTCACATAGGCTACAAGGACTTGCCAGTGGCAGGTTGATAAAGATTAGCAAGGAAAACAATCTAACTCTAAGCCCACTAACTCTTTCACTCTGAACAATAGAATATTTTCCCATCATAGTGGTAAGCTTTAACTTGACTGGCTCTAAACCTGCCCCCATCTTCTCACATACCGCTTGGTCTACAAAAGTCTTGCTACTCTGTGTATCCAGTAGGGCATACACTAAGGTCTCTGTTTCAGGATTCTGGACGAAATCTATACAGGCACTATCATAGATGGGCTCCCACCATCGACCTGGCTATGCAGCAAAAAAGGGAAGATGTGGTTTCTTCCGCTTGCATAGCATGAGAAGATGTGTCTGTAGCAGCAGAGAGACAGCCAAAGAGATTGCCAAATATGAACTTTATCTTGTCCATGGCATTTGTGGATGGAATGGCTTTCTCCACAGCACATGCATGTGACTAGGTTTGAAGATGAAATTGAAGTGTTTTCTTTCTTGGATCCGTTTGAATGCTTTGAGCTCTTCTCCACAGCACTGTATGTTTTCATCACTGTACTTCATTTATTGGAAGGGACTTATGAATGAAGGTACTTATGAATTGGAAGGTACTTATGAATGAAAGGGAGTTACAGGATTGCATGCAATTGCTGCTTCTTGTGCCATAAACTCAGCAAACTCCTTAAAATTAGGGTATTCCTCTGTCAAGTTGTTTGAGCATCTTTTGATTCTCTTCTCTTCGTCATTTAACACCCGAAGCTCTTTGATGTATGGCATGGCATTGTTACAGGCTGTCAGAAAATGACTGAATTGTCTCAGTTTAAATGACTCCCTCGAGCCAATCTTTGGCGAGTTAGTCAGTTTTTCTCTAAATGCATGCTGGATTACAAAAGGGTGGCCATACCTAGCATTTATGCTTGGTATGGCCAATGCTATGTTTGGGCCTCAAGTGTCCGTTGAGGCCCAAACACATTAGCACAATAGAAATGTGCTGACATCAAATTAAATGACGGAAAACGTATCACGTATTTTTTTTACAAAATGAAAACAAATGAAAGTGCGCCTTTTAGATCAATAGGGTTATTTTGGGGCTATATCTATAGGTGTGTCTGAAATCACGCACTTCTATACTTACACTTACTTTTTTGAGTGCACTTTGCGCAAAAACGGAGAGTGTGCCGAAGCGCAGTGCACTGGAAATACCTCGGTGGCGCACTCAAAATGATCTAAAATTTGAGTGTGGACCGATGGACACTTTCCACACTCATTTTTAATATATTTCATAGGTAAATAAACGTACCGATAGGCCGTTTTCCGCCAGGAGGAAAACGGCAAAAAAAAATACCACAGCTGAAGAACCGTCAAACTGCAAACTCATTTCCGGTAGGTGCGCAAAGGCTGTTTTGACAGTGCACTGTAGAAATGAGAGCACTGCGCCTATAAGTAAGTGTACTGTAGGGATAATGAAGTGCACTAAATGTAAGTGCACTTACGTAAGTGCGCGATTTCAGACACAGCATATGTCTTTCCTCTGCAGCCATGTTGGTTCTGACCCATAATGCCACGGTTATGGCCTAAACTAAACTCTGGTCATGTGACCTGTTACATTCTACATTAAAATAAACCTTACATAAAGCACTACATTTTTAACCAAACATTTTAAAGTGGCATATTTACACTTTTTTAATCAATGTTACCTTTTTAACATCTTAATTCTACTACATTTGTAATCATTTGTTAATGGCTGTATGAACTCAAATAATCATGAATCTATGACAGAAAGTGATGAACATTGAACATTGTGTGAGATAAGTGAGTTCAGGGTTTAATGGCACTTCAAGCAATACAGATGAATGCATTAAGTATGGAACATGTCTCCACAAGGTGGTGTTGAGAAAGTACTTTTATTAGGTATACTTCTATAGTGCACAATGATTCTAATACACACCAGAGGATATAAGGGCATTTTTTCATATATATAATCCCCACCATGCACTGATATTATTTATATTAATAAGAATAAGAATAATAATCTCAGAAAAATGGCTGCAAAATTTTAGCTAAAACTATAATTACTGAAGATAAGTCCAGTATGGCCCCGTTTACCCAAGATAAATATATTTTACAACCTTTTTTTAATCTAGATTGAACCTACGTTAAAAAACTAATCTGTTTCCATAAAGGGACAACATGCTCAACATAACAGGTTTCAGGTTTGCACCACAGGGTTTGCACAATCTCCGAGGATGGACGAAGACGTAGCGACTGTAGTGTTGCAGTTTACATTGCTTTGGATAGCGCCACAAATCACATTTAACAATACAATTGCAAGGGTTAGGTATCGAAAAAGAAGTAGGCACAGCACGGTAATTGGTTGATGACAGGTGATGTCAACCAATTTAAAGATAAGCCAGACTTAATAACGAATCTGTCTCGACAGAGATTCTGTCTCGACGAGAATCCATCCCTAGTCAATTGAATGTCATTTAATGTAGTGCACACTACATTTTTGTCTACATCTCTCATACAACTGTTCCCGCCTGTTGAGACGCGGATACAAATTGTCTTTACATTGTGATCTTACAACCGTTTTCAATTTTCAATTGTTTTCTGTTTTCAACAGCATAGCACCATTTTTATTGTATATTTTGATTGTTTCTCTCTCTCTAAAATTGAAAATGACAAAATGGTAAATAAATAAACAAGAACGCAAGCTAAACAATACAGAGATGATATGCCGAGACACAACCACAGCAAAGAGCTCCTCATTTCTTACTCTGCTGGTCCTGCCCGTCCTTCATAACCCAGCTGAGTTTTACATCAGTCACGCCTTTGTTGGCCAGTTTGGCATACAGCTGGTGGAGAGAGACATGTGTTAATGTCTGCAAGGGTTATTTCTTACTAATGTTTTACACGTTTTAGCACATTTTAATCATTTCTATATGCTAGCCTGCTGTTTTTTTAAGTAATCTATATATATATATATATATATATATATATATATATATACACCCTAAGTCAATGCTTGCGTGTGTGTGAATGCACAGCTAGTCAGTTAGTTTGTTACAGCAATCCAGTGAGTTTGTCACCAACTGCAAACTCCCAAACTAACTGATAGATTTAAGTCAAGCATGGGATTTCCTTTGTTGTCCAAATATCTCCCACCTCAGGACCCTACCAACCTGTTCCAAAAGCTGGCGTTGAACCTCAGGATCCGTCATGTCGGCTTCAGAGCTGATCTTTAACCTGAAGGTTGAGCGTTGTTTCTGCCGTTCCTGGCAGGCGAAGTTAAACAGTGTGCCACATTTTTCATCTTTAAAAGACTCTGGGGTAACCTCTATAGCAACACATCGTTGCACTTTTTGATAGTTGTTTGGCTGGTCCTTTGGCCAATGCCAGTACGTAGCTCTACTTCCATCAGACCAGTGGGACCATGGATGTCTGTGGAGACCAATCCATGCGTCTGATTTAAGATGTGCAAAGATTTTGCCGTTCTCAGTCACATCACTCACACTGGCCAGCTCAGTATAATTCGACTGACAGTATTGCCTCGCATCGTACCAAGTCATTTGATTTGGGACATAGAAGATGTTGCCTTCATCTAAAACAGAATAAGGAGGAGAAATTAAATATACATTAGCTGCTATATCAGATTAACTATTTCTAAGTCTATATTATTGAATTGGATAAGTGTTAAAGATTGTTTTTCTTTTATATCTGTACTGCAAATACCAATAAATTATTATTATATAATCATCTTTACTAGTACTGTGTTAAAACAACAATACTCATGTTCACTTCATATTTGATTTGATCACATTTATAGAAACAGTAATGGAAAAAGGGATGGGATGACCTAGAGAACAACCTGTTGGATGTAACAAATATGAATTCAGCCCACCATTACAGCAGACTGCACTGAGTGGCAGGTTGCATGCAGAATCAACCCACTGCCCTGTACTCTTTGTCATCATTGTACAGTTCTCTTTGGCATTCATGTAGTCCGGTTCACCTGGCCTCCAATTGCCATAGTGTTGGCCCATTTTGTAGTCTTGGTTGCCGTGGGACCACTGCCATCTGTTGAGGTCATCATAAAGTCCGATCCACATGTTGTCAACGTTACTAAACCCGCTTGTGGACTCTTGCAGCCACTTGAGTTCCTCTAGGTTGTCTACAGTGGCCAGGTCATCAAACTGCTCCCTGCAGTGTCGCTGAGCATCGGTCCAGTTCATCTTCTGATCCACAAAGTGGTAGAGTTTGGTGATGGGAGAGGCATGGTGTCCTAGGAGCAAAGATGGCAAACTAGTTATTTTCTCATCTACAACAGACATTGTTCTCATAACTTGCAGTGAAAACAAAATGTTGCCATACCTCTGATTATAAATAAGCAGTAAGGTTCCAAGTTCAATTTGTCCACCTCCTGTTTAGCCGGTAACCAATTAGATGTAGGAGGGGGCGTATAGGTTTGTGTATATTGGACTATACATGGACCATATAACAGAAAGTATCACAGTAGGGCATGCTGTATTGTTGTCTCGAGGATTTGATTTACATGGTAGCACAGGCGCCTCCACCAACTCACGCAATGCAGTCCAGAGGGGGGTGTATTTATTAAAATATTGGGGCAAAATATATGAAAAAGCTGTACCTACTAATAATGAAAGGCTGGTAATTAGGTAATATACTCTACAACATTTTTTTGTTTCCTTTTCGGGCGATCCGTCATCCAGAATAGTGAAATTGCAAATGCTGGGGGGGGGGGGGGGGGGTCTTATTTTACATCCATGGGAGCGCCCTGCTGCCTATATAAACATTTATATTTAACATTTTCTAAATGTGTTTTATATTTTCAGGGTTGGCTCTGCAAGAGTGGATCCACACTTGTGATATTAGGTTTTTGCTTTTTGAAGTGTTAAAAATGTTTGAAATAAAACATGTGTTGTAACCAATTTAACTGTTTGAGAAATGAAATGGGGAAGAAACGACCAGGAGCACGGGGGTGCAGTGTCACTATTACCTTCTTTGGGGAGAAAAACCCTGGAATAGACACCTGAATAGACAAGAGGAGACATTAATGGGAAACCCTGATATATGTTTTAAAATAACATCTTAGCATGGGTCAAACCCAGTGGCAATCAAACCCCTAACCCTGGCAGTGTTAATGCCATGCTCTACCAGTTGAACCAGACAGAACCACAACTGAACGGCAACCACAATCACAGCTTTGTGGGTAGATGTACTTGTAAATGGTGCACAAACAAACACACACACACACACACAGGACACACACACACGCGTGCATATCTGACCTGAAAGGCTAATAAATAGCAGTATGTTCTTCCACATCCTGTAACGTGAAAACAACATAAAAACACTTTAGTGGCACTGTCATAACCAAGTTCATCTGTTGCATGTTGAGCATTAAAAAAAACAGCAATGGCCTTCATTACATACAGTAGCCTACGTCCATTGCAAATGCCTACCTAGATATAAATCAATTTTAAAAAAATGTTTTGCGGTTACCAAAAGTGTTGGTCCTACCTTTGTTCGTAATTTGCCTTCTATCAGCTTTGTTATTAATTTATTCTGATCCTTGGATGTGTTTCTTGTACAATGGCTGCCTGCATCTCATGTCTGAGCTTTTATTCTGAGAACAGTCTGCTAGTGACACACGCTAAGCCATACTAATTCATTTACAGTAGGGATTTGCATGCTTCCTTCAACATGTGCAAATGTGACGACTGTGCGACTACCAGTGCTTTGACGGTACAGGTGCGTGCGTGCGGGCCAACCGTCCAAGGACACCCCCAACCCAGCTCTGCCTATTTCCGTGTCAGACCATGGTGTGCGCATGGTGTGGTGTGCTTATATATTCTTTTTATTTATTTTATTTTATTTATGAGTGGTGTGCTGAAATGTTTTACATTTAGTTTTTCTCTCCTTTTATTTGCTCTTTATTTTTATTTGGCTCATTTTTTTCATTTTGAGGATGCATGGCTAACTTGGACATAAGACTGACAGACAATAGTTTCATCTCAAGCTGCATCTTGCATTTGTAAGATGTATGTATTTATCAAGTCACATATCAGTTACAATCAGAACTGTCACACGATGTAGCCTCTTAGGCCCATACCAGGTTTAGTACATATGATGCCCCAGACAGAACGGCTGTAGTGGTTTTTGTTTGAGGGGTTACAAAAGGAAAGTTCATGACATTGTTTAGTTAGAATACCTTAAGAGATAAGGAAGGATATAATAATAATGGTAACAATGACATTAACCTTTTTGATTATATAATTATAGGAATAAACAAATTATAATGAATCAATCTGGAACTCTAGCCATACATGCATGGCGATGTGTTTCAGACATAAGAATGCAGTTATTGTATTTAGTCTTGGGTCTATACATTGCACAATTTGAGAGAAATATTCGTTTGAGAGACATTTCATATATTTGGTATACTTAATACATTGTATGTAATATATACAGACAGAACAGTTCACATCGGTGCTATCAGGATGGATCTTCTATCTGCCAAGATGGGTTCTGATGGCTTCGCCATCGCTGTCACCTTTGTGGGCATCTCATCTTGCATCTTTTTTATCTTGCGCGGATGGGAGCATGACTTTTGTGGCTTGTTTTTCGCATGGTTGGGGGGTCCGTTTCCTATGAAATGCTAGCCTAGTTCACCTTCTGATCCACAGAAGGTGAGTTTGGTGATGGGAGAGGCACATCGTGTCGCAGGAGCATCCGCATTTCACACATCTGAGCTTTTATTCTGAGAACAGCCACACGCCTGCTAGCCACACACCATGCTAATTCATTCACCGCAGGGATTTGCATGTTTCCTATGAAGCACTAACGTAAGGGGAGTGTGGAGGGTGTGTGTGGAGTGTGTGTTGTTGATGGCTGGTTTACAGCCTCACCTGGCCTGAGTCAGACTGATTGGACTCTGGCTGGGTGGGGCTGCACACCTGGGGCCTCATGTACGAAGACTTGCGTGGATTTTTGCGTGGATTTTGGCGTACGCCAAAACCCCGAAAATGTCGTACGCACAAATAATTTCAGATGTATGAAAGTGTGCGTACGCATGGATCCAAGCGCGTTTCTTTTGTACATCCCGATCAACGTGGAACTGAGCGCACGTGCAGATGTGGCAAACTCCTCCCTGTCCACGCCCCCATATAAATATGCAAATCTATGTAAATAGGCCCTGGACCTGAGATTCACCTCTATCCGATAAGATAAAACAAGCAAGTGTGGCACAGAGGATATTTATATATTATTGCCACTTACTTAAATGTGTTATTTTATATGTATGGACTTTATTTGGCATTTTTACAGACACCCCCCATTCAATTTTAAGCATTATTGTTATTATTATTATTATTATTATTATTAAAGGCACAAGACCACCCGCGGCTATATAAACTGCGGACCGGGACCAGTAAAGCCGCTGAAGACCAGCCGACTCACTTGTCTTTTTGTTTAATTGATTCTTTCAGAATAACATATTTTCTAAAATATGCCAACCCTTGAGTCAGCTTGCACTCTATGGGTGTAACACAAGCATGAACAAAGGAAAGAAAAGACATTTCACAAAGTCCGAGTTGGAGATTGTGGTGATGACGTGAAGCCGCGGAGGGAGATTCTCTCTGGTCCCCTGTCAGCAGGGATCAATATGAAGAGAACAAGAAATGAGTGGGAGTGTGTGTGAGGCGGAAGGCTACATGCCATGGGGTCCGAGCAGTGCACACACACACACACACACAGGTGAAGAAGAAATGGTCGGATCTGAAGGTGGAGGTGAAGCGGAGGAATATATTCTATGCGTCACTTTCATGCTGCACACTTGGAAGACCACTAGGTGGCGCTGTTTTTGAGCAAATTCCGTAACGCTAATAACTCCCGCATACTTTGTCGCACATTCGAAATCGGCTTATGAGCCAATTGTCATCGTTTGCAAGTAAATCCTCGCGTTCCCTAAATACTCGCTCACGTCGGATTGCACCATTTGCAAGGTCCTCTAACAACGCTAACGCTGCCATCGGTAATACCATTTTCTTCATCACATTGCGCATGCTTTTATATCCACCCGTGTAATTGCAAACACGGTGGGTGTGTTAATTGTTCATAAGTGTGTCTCTGACGTGCACATCACTCTGATGACTAATTGTTTTTGACATTATTAACAGTTTCCCAGCGTCACCAAGTGTCGCCAAAGGAATAATAGCTGTAGAAACGTGCGTACGCCAGCCATGAAGTTGACGTGAGGCACCGCACGTTTCCACGGTCATTTCACGTTTCATACATCTGAACGTGAGCGTGGAACGCCATTTTCTTTGCGTACGCCACGTTTTTGTGCGTACGCAACCTTCGTACATGAGGCCCCTGGGGTGCAGAGCAATCATGGCACCCAGGAGATACCAGCCATCAACACACACACTCAGGAGGAGCCACTGTCATGGCAGCCTGAAACATCAGCTCGGCAATACCACCTGGGGCCTCATTTATAAAGGTCTCTGCGCACGAAAATGTTGCGGAAACAGGGATGAAATGTGCGTACGCATCTTTCACCGCCAACGTCGTGATTTATAGAAAAAAACCTTGCGGAAAAGAGTGCGCAGTTCTACGCATCCTTTCACCCTGGAGTAAAGCTCCCGCAAAGTTATTCAAACAGTGAACTCCGGAGACGACCACAGGAAGAAGGTGGCGGTAATGCACTTATGTGTTTGCAAACCGCCAATAACGCCAAAAGAAGAAGAAGACGCTGTAACCCCCGGAGCTCATTGCAGACCCAACGCACATTACGCACCACATGAGTTATTTATTCATTTATATATTTATTTTATGAAAAGCACCCATTAAGAAATATGAATTAAAGCAACATTATGTTCAACACACTACAGCCCTTTCAAATCACAATCCTCGGCCAGACCAACTGTATCACTTAAACATTTAAATAATGAGCTTGATAAATAAGCCACAAAATAGACTTGCGTTCTCATTTAGAAGCACTTCGATCTCCGAATCCCAAAAACGCCTTCTTTTTAAAAGGTGCCATTTTTCCGTCCAATGATTGGTCAGAAAAGGCTCCTTCCTACTTATAAATATTAAGTCATTAATTAGCATTGACCTTTTAAGGACTATTAAGGGATGGACTTGGGAGGAGCAGAGCGCACGCCAAATTAGACGCACGTTGGTATTTATAACAAGAAGAGTGCGTACAGGTGTGCGCAGCAAGGTTTTATAAATCGGAATGATTTTGTGCGTACGCACATTCTGAGGTTTGGGCGTACGCAATGTTCTACGGAGGGTTTCACGCAGAGGTTTATAAATGAGGCCCCTGCTCTCCAATAAATATACTTGCAAAAAACATCTACCCGTGTCCTGTGTCGGAGGGCCCCAAGGAAAGCCACAGGTGGCGTGTGGTCAGGCGCTACCCTGCCACAGGGAGGTTTCAGAAGAGACTGGTTGATGGGATGACAGACTATCAGTCTATCTATATTGATCAATCTATCTATCGACCTGTCAATGTATCTGTGGAGTGTGTGTGGTTGATGGCTGGTTTACAGCCTCACCTGGCCCAAGTCAGACTGATTAGACTCTGGGGCTGCCACACGTGTTGCACAGAGCAATCATGGCACCCAGGATAAACCAGCTATCACCACACACACTCAGGAGAGAGCCACCGTCATGACAGCCTTTAACACCTGCTCTTGCTTGTAACATCTTGCCACCTCCAATAAACTGGTTTGTACACCATCTACTGGTGTACAAACTACGCCATGGTCTACTCCATGGGCTAATTTCTACATTGAATACAATCATTTGATCTTGTTAAGAACAGAGGTGTAACTACACAAGCCAATGGTTTCTATGTTTAATGGTTACCATTGAACGTTTTGATTGAAAGGACATTTCTCAATGCAAAATCAAAAATGGTCTCTCTATATATATATATATATATATATATATATATATATATATATATATATATATATATATATATGTATGTACATTGTTTGTTTCTTTATTCCAAGCCATATATGTGTACAAAGACATTCATACACAACAATGTCAGCTGTTACTGCGAATGACCATGGATCATCTTTGTCATTTGAAAAATAATTCAAATAATGGGTCTATTTTTGCTAACACTTTGTCATGTCATTCTACTCAATAGACTACCCAAGTGTTGTCGTCACTTGAACACATCTGCATCACATCCGGATCCATTTTTCTTTAACAGGAAATGAATGTAGGCCTATAGTATTTGTTTTCTGTTACTTAAAGGGATTTTCAATATTTTAGTGGTCTCCAAGTTGCCTAACAAAAGCCTACAAATGAAAAAACGGTTTATAAATGCGTTCTGTGGATCAAAATATGGCTATTTTCATTACCCAGAGTGTCCCGGTACTTGGGTTTTTCCTGGGACTTCCGGGTTTTCAAAAAACTACAAGTGCTTTCTCCGGCAAAATACCACTCTCACCCCTCCCCTCCCGCAAACATCAACCAATCAGCATTGAATTTTGGCTCAGTGAGTTTCTTGCCTTGTGGTTAGCAGGAGAGAAGAGCTACTTGAGATTACAATGGCTGCCAGCAATGAATCTCAAGCGGATTAAATTAACGACTATAACTTCTGCCAAGTATTACTCAGTGGAGCAAATCATGGATATTTATTTGAGCCCGAATACACTGAAAAGGAAGACAGCAGCTAACAAAATCAATTGGTGTGTTTTTAGTAATTGTAATTGTCCCACAATGCCAACTGACTTTTAGTGTTTGCTGCAATGAAAGGTCCTCCAATCCTTGTTATCCACTGTTGCAGACAGGATTGAAGGTCAGCACTGTGTTTTAACCTCTTCATCACTAGGCCTATTTCTCAGATTTTTGCCAAAAATAACATACCCAAACTGAATAGACTATGTAACCCTCATGAAATTAGGGCTACTAATTTAGATGCAGTGACATGTAACTTCCTATAGAGTGTGCTCTATGTGCTGGTTGACTAGAGCAACATACTAGAAGACACTCTCTTTTACCACCGAGATAGTTCCTGCAACGTGCATGCTGACCGAGCTCCTGGATTTGCGATTAAATCATTAATTTAATACTCATGAAAAGTCAGAAGTTTACCTCTAGCTTTACACATAAAGTTATAGTCTACCGTAAGCTGAACTTTGAGTGAAGAAATATAGTGATTTCGTCGAGATTGCAGTGGATTGGATTCTCCGGTGAGTGAGATACGTTGACTAAGTTCTGACTAGCAACTTAGGAAAGATGTGATTCAAAACCAATCGGAGTATGAATTAGACTATGCTCAATGTTTGTATGAAACCTTGGTATGCACTATCTTGGTTAATAGAATGTTTAATCTCCGACGAGAGTTGAAATGTTTTCCTGCCACTTTGATACTAGCCGTATCATTGTGTTCAGTGTTAGAAGATAGCTAACACCCTAACTAGCTGGCGCAGCACGTAGCCTGGCCAGCGGCGCCGCAGATTTCCCTTTCGTATACGGTCGTTGCCATCTGAAAGGGTCGTTGCCACTATGACGTATTGCGTCAAAACACACCGCGTACATCACAGCGTGGTAACTATGGTTACTATGATGACACAAAGACTGGCTAATAGTGTTAATTTTATCAGCCATTTTTAAATTTAGTCTCAGTTTTAGTCCAGTTTCAATCGCCCTTGTTAGTTTTTATCGCATTTAGTCAACCTCATCCTGTTTTTATTTATTCAAGTTTTAGTCGACTATAAGTCGAGCATTTTAGTCTTTATCTTAGTCCAAGAAAACATAATTTTATTCGTCTAGTTTTAGTCAACAAAAACTGTCAACATTTTAGTCTAGTTTTAGTCAGGACAATTATTTTACCCTCTTTCTTTTTTGTCAGCAGATAATATAGAACATTTCCATCTAATCAAAAATTATTTACTAAAAGTAAGTCTCAGGCATGCAAACTGGCTCGGGGTGAAAAGGTGAGAATGATGCGTTCGTGATTGTTGACGGGGGGGCGGTTGTTTGCGATTGTTGGCCGGGTGGGGGGGGGGGGGGTGTTCGTGATTGTTGACAGTGGGGGTGTTCGCGATTGTTGACGGGGGGCACGCGCAATAGTAACACACCGCGGACCTACAGCCGACGGGGGGGGGGGTGCGCGGTGTGTTACTATTGCGCTCTCAAAAAGGAGGACAAATACGCGTCCGGCTCTTTAAAGACTTTACGCTCGCGCTGTCGGCTGGCCGCGAGGCTTCACGTTGCGCTCCCCGTGTGAAGTGACGGGCGGAGGAGCGCGATTCAGATTTTTCAACCGCCGCGTCAAAAAGATGTAAACAGTTCTCAACTCTTCCAACGGCTCCCACGAGCGCGCGCATGCGTTCGACGAGCACGGAAGCGTCAGTTCCACGGGAGTGCGCCCGCTTGTCGTGCCGCCTGACAGAATGCTGCTGCGTCTTCTCTCTGCCCGCTCGCCCCCCCCCCCCCAATTTTCGTCTCGTCTTTGTTCATGAACTAAAATGTCCATAGATTTTAGTCCAGTCTTTATTTAGTGAAGTACATTTTCGTCTCGTCTTTATTAGTCCACGAAAATGCATACTGATTTAGTCCCAGTTATTGTTTATTAATGGGGGTTTCAGTCTCGTCTAGTCTAGTTTTCGTCCGGTGAAAAATGTGCGTTGACGAACATATTTTCGTTTAGTTTTCGTTAACAAAATTAACACTACTGGCTAAGATGGCAGACCCTCTGATGTTAAGTCCACCTTAAACATTAGGCCACGGCTGCCTAATGCATGTGACAATAAGCTTATACTTGTGTCCATTTCATTATTTATTAAGAAATTATGGTAGCAGCTAGTGCATACAGAACCTTGCGTACTTCCGAGGGCAAGTTTTTCCACATTCTCCCAGTCACTTTGGAAACGTGTCCAATGTCTGCTTCATTTCCCCCGTTTCCAAGCTCTTTTATGACATCGGACTGTTAAACATAGCAATGGCAAACGGTGTTACATGGCAACCATTCATATGGAGGGAATATATTTCTTGGCGGAAGAATGATCGTTACATTTTTCGTTGCTGTACCTTTGTTTAATGAAATCTTGCTAGATCAACGTAGTAACCGTTTAAGAAAAGCAATAAGCCACTCGAGTCTGTGCTTTGTACTGTATAATAAATCCCCTTAGCTGTTCGATATATAATAATACAATATAATGCTAAATTTTACCGCAACTGCCTGGAAAAATGTATTCCATCCTGTCGGCTTTTTAATGGATTTTTTTTTTTGCACCTGCAGAGTCATTAGCACCGCTATGTTCCGCCATTTTTTCCTAATAACAGGACCGACCTTACGTCGTGACGTCAGGAGCGATGTTGAATGGCATCGACCCTTTCAGATGGCAACGACCGTTTACGAAAGGGAAATCCGCAGCGGCGCCGTTGAAAGAGATATAAGCCATGCGAGAAGCCATGCTTCATTTGTTTACATTTTAGCATCGCAGTTGTGAATAATAACGAATTCTAATGAGTTATAATGCAGATGCATTACGAATGCATATCTTTTGAGTTTAATATGTGTTTTGAATAAGTTAAATTGTAAAATGTAATTCATGGTCTTTGAAAAGGTTAAAAATGTATGGTTGAGTAAAAAGACAAGTGTATAAAGGATAAGTACATTGGTTAATGATGTTAAAAACATTATAGTCATTTCATTTATGTAATTCATTGAATTTGTACGGAAAGTACATGCTTATAAGTAATGTATTTACTTATGGTTTCATTACTATTGTTTATTGTGATGTAGGTCATTCATCTCATTGTAGTGTAAG
Organism: Merluccius polli; assembly: GCA_030340625.1. Classification (NCBI taxonomy): domain Eukaryota; kingdom Metazoa; phylum Chordata; class Actinopteri; order Gadiformes; family Merlucciidae; genus Merluccius; species Merluccius polli. The sequence goes on along the minus strand of JAOPHQ010005766.1, from coordinate 18,896 downwards.
TGCATCCTTAACTATTGGTTACACAGCATGATATGTTTAAGAGAAATAGAAAGAAATTAATGAGTCTCATGTTAAGAATAGAAGTAGAACACAGTTCTTATTATTCTGCACTTTGTGTAGATTGGTTTTTTTGAACGACCAGATAAGATTGGACCATAGATGGCGAGCCCAGCCCAGTGAGACTGAGAACGATCGTGGATGCGGTGTGGCCAACCGTACGATTCGTCTCAGAGAACTCCAAGATTGTTCTTTCGTTCATCGACCAGATCGACCAGATAAGCTTTTCCACACAGTCAAGATACACACACACACACACGTTCAAGGAACTGGACTTTCGGAATCAATACGCACACACACGTTCAAGGAACTGGACTTTCGGAATCAATACGCACACACACGTTCAAGGAACTGGACTTTTGCAATCAGTACATTTCATACAAGGGATCAATACATTTCATCTAAGTTTCCTTTGGTTATATGTTTATTTCTTTGAAGAGCTCTTCTTTAATATTCAATTGTTTTCTCCAACATTCAACTGTCTCTATTTGCCACTGAATGTGGTACGTTTGCATTGCTGCTGAGACAATAAAACTGTCTATTGTTCAACTTATTAATTCATTGTTTTGGTTTATGCCTACCCCTCTCTCGAGCCTAGGTGGATGTTTAGTGCTGAATTTACAGGTCCAAGTCTATGAGCGCTACACAAAAGTGGCGAGCCAGCCAGGAGGGATTTTGGGCTCAATTCTAGTGAAAAGTTGAACAATTTGACGCTTTTATTGCATCCTATCTGTGTATACTGCTATTGCACACTTTGCATTTTTTTTGGTGAAAAGATAGCTTGAAGTATGGATGTAATACAGTCAGAAAATGTGAAGGTACCTAATTCGCTCTTAGTGAGTGGCTTAACAGGTGGTACGGAAGATAATGATGTAATGGAGTACTTAGCAACAATTGGTTCTGTTGAAAGGGTAATCGAAGTAACTAGTGATGACCCTCAGTTTAAAGACACTGCCATCGTAGAATTCAAAACAGGTGAACCCATCCAGTTGCTTCTTGATGCTTTGCCCTGCAAAAGACCTAGCAGTAACCCAGAAGTTATCCATGAAATTCAGCTTCTCTCTGAGTTGTATGTAGCTGATAAAAGTTCTAGCTTGACACAATCTTATTTAGCTGAGCTACAATATGTGGCTAAATTAAGTGGAACTGACTTTGAGAAACTTTTGCTAGATGAGCTGGCTAAAATACAGGCGAAAGCTAAAAGTAATCCCACACCTGAACTACCCGTAACCCCAACCAGCCCACTAGCTCCTGAAACTCCTGAATCTCCTACTCAAATAGTCCCTGACCCACCTAACTTACCTGAGCGTGATCCTATCCGAATCACTGTTCCGACATCAGCCCCCCGTAGACAACAGACTCTCCACTTAACTCCTGAACTGCTCACCACTCCTGAAATCCAGAAGGTAGTGGTTGAGCATGTCATTAAGAACAGCGATTTTTCTGCTCAATATCATGATCGTGTCAAAGTTAGGCCTTTCTCTGGGAAAACGCCGTGCCCATGCTCTGAGTCTGACTATGACACATGGCGTAACAACGTTGAGTTCCTTCTCGCAGATGCTACTGTGTCTGATAAAAACACTGTTCGGAAGATAGTTGAGAGCCTTCTTCCACCTGCTGCCCACATTGTGAAGCACCTTGGGCCAAAAGCGTCTCCTCATGACTACCTTAGTCTTCTCGACTCAGCATACGACACTGTTGATGATGGAGACAAGCTTTTTGCAAAATTCTTGAACACTAACCAGAACTCAGGCGAGAAACCCTCCAGCTATTTGCAACGATTGCAGACAGCTCTGAGTAAAGTAGTGAAAAGAGGTGGGATTGCTGCCAGTGAATCAGAGCGTCAGCTACTTAAACAGTTCTGTAGAGGGTGCTGGAACAATGCCTTAATTACTAGTCTTCAGCTTGAACAGAAAAAAGTGAATGCACCCTCGTTCACTGAGTTGCTCCTTTTACTGCGCACTGAGGAAGACCGGCAAGCTGCTAAGTCCAGCCGGATGAAGCAACACTTGGGCTTCCCTAAAGCCAAAGCTCAGGCAAACGTCCACACAGTAGAAGAGTACGACCCTGACACAGACATAGCAACCTCTGCAGATAGCGCATCTTCCGCTGAGACGTGCAAATTTGAAAAGCAACTTGCAAAGTTACAAACTCAAATGGCTTCACTGAAAGCATCTATGAATAGTTCACGCGAGACTACTGGTAGGCAAAATAAGAAACTAAAGACCAAAACCAAAGCTTCCACACAGGAAAACCCCTCAGTAGGGCCAATACTCACAAAGAGACCCCGCCCAGGATATTGTTTCAAGTGCGGTGAGGACGGTCACATTGTACCAACCTGCAGCAACGGGCCAAATCCTGAGTTAGTGGACAAGAAACGTAGAGAGTTAAAACAAAAGCAACAAGCCTGGGACGAGCAAAATGAGCAGCATTTAAACTGAAGTCAGTTCCTGAGGCGGGACTATCAGGGACTGAGAGCAAACCTAAATGTCCCAAAACAAACAGTCAATTTAAAGCATCCATTCAATCACACAGAACAACAGAATACCAACAATTTCCAAAAGGTCTTATAGGACAGAAATGTACAGCTAACATCATGGTGTCAGGAGTGAGTTGCAATTGTCTCCTCGACACTGGGTCTCAAGTGACCACCGTGTCTGCTTCTTTCTATGAGAATAACTTATCAGATCATCCTATTCAGCCAATCGACGGTCTGGATGTTGAAGGCGCTAATGGGCAAAACGTTCCGTACTTGGGCTATGTGCCTATACACCTGAAGTTTCCGAAGAACTTTGTTGAAAATGAGCCTGAAGTTTCTACCTTAGCATTAGTTATTCCCGATGTGCGCAGTAGCGACAGTATACCTGTGTTGATTGGAACAAATGCTCTTGATGTCCTTTATAATGAACACTGTCACGGCAGAAGGCCAAATGACTTGTCGTCTGTCCATGGCTATAGACAAATCCTTCGCACACTCCAGTTTCGGAAAGAAGTGAGCTCAACAGGAAGAATTGGGTTGATGACTCTTCAAGGCAAGGGGCAGCAAGTAATACCAGCTTAAGAGAGGATCCTCCTTGAAGGATATGTCAAAGTGAACACCAGTAGCGAGCAGTGTGCTGTGATTGAACAGCCGACAACATCTGCTTTACCTGGGGGAATCCTTGTAGAGTGCTGCCTTGTTGCTTTGCCCAAACAGAACCCTCACAAGCTACAGGTGTGGGTTAGAAATGAAGCTGAACACGACATAACACTTCCTTCACACTGTGTCATTGCTGAACTCCATACTCCTGAGGCGATATATGACAACTTGCCTGCTTCAAACATGGACGCTGATCATGTGAAATGTTGTGCTGTCACTTCTCAGCCAGTCAGTAAACCTGACCAGTCTGAGCTAAAGTTTGATTTTGGCGATTCACCTCTTCCTAAAGAGTGGAAAGTCAGAATAACACAGAGTCTAAAATCTTATGCTGACGTTTTTGCCCAACACGATCTTGACTTTGGGCAAACCTCTAAAGTAAGACATCACATGAACTTAAAAGACGAGAGGCCCTTCAAGCAGAAGACCCGACCCATCCATCCCAATGATTATGAAGCTGTGAGGAAGCATCTGAAAACCCTTCTTGATGCTGGAGTGATTCGGGAATCGGAGTCTCCTTACTCTTCTCCAATCGTGGTTGTTCGTAAAAAGAATGGAGACGTCCGTCTTTGCATAGATTACAGGAAACTAAATTCACTGACTATTCGCGACGCATACTCGTCCTTGAAGAAGCCTTTTCCAAGGCTATCCAAGTGGTTTTCAGTAATGGACCTCAAGTCTGGTTATTACCAGATTGAGATGGAGGAATGTGATAAAGCTAAGACTGCTTTTGTGTGTCCCTTAGGATTTTATGAATTTAATCGCATGCCTCAAGGCGTTACAAATGCTCCTAGTACCTTTCAAAGGTTAATGGAGTTATGGGCAGTCTTAATCTGAAAGAAGTCCTCGTGTTTCTAGATGCTGTGATAGTGTTCTCCAGCACACTAGAGGAACATGAAGCAAGGCTTTTACGCGTTCTTCAGCAGTTGAGAGAGTATGGCTTAAAACTTTCTCCTTCAAAATGTCATTTCTTTCAGAGTTCAGTGAGTTATTTAGGACATATAGTTTCCAGAAAAGGAGTAGAAACCAATCCTGAGAAGGTCAGTGCTCTCCGCACCTGGCCTAGGCCTCAAACTCTCAAAGACCTCAAATCATTCTTAGGCTTCGCAGGATATTATCGCCGATTCGTGAAGGATTATTCTAAAATAGTCAAACCTTTGAATGACCTCACCAAGGGCTACCCACCTTACAAGAAGGGTAAAAGAACAACGCCCTGCACTGGAGTTTACTTCAATGCCAAAGAACCTTTCGCAAGTCGGTGGACACCTGCCTGCCAACAAGCTTTTGAAACAGTCAGAGAAACTCACATCAGCACCTGTCCTTGGATTTGCGGATCCGAAACTTCCGTACATTCTCCATACAGATGCGAGCACTTATGGTTTAGGGGCAGCTCTTTACCAGGAACAGGATGGTGACATGCGAGTTATCGCCTATGCAAGTCGAGGGCTTTCGCCCAGTGAGAAGCGGTATCCAGCCCACAAATTGGAATTTCTCGCCTTAAAGTGGTCTGTTGTGGAAAAATTTCAAGATTATTTATACGGAAATGTATTCACAGTGATAACAGATAACAATCCATTGACGTACATTTTAAAATCAGCCAAACTTGACGCTGCCAGTTACCGCTGGTTGGCTGCACTTTCCACCTTCGATTTTAATATCAAATATCGCGCTGGGAAATGCAACCAAGACGCTGATGGCCTTTCCAGACGGCCACATGACACTCTGGAAGACGACCATGTTTCTCTTGAGGAAAAGGAGCGGATGAAACAGTTTGCATCTCACCATCTCTCTTCATATCCTGACCACCAAGATATAACAGCGGACACAGTTCATGCCTTGTATCACCGCCATCTCTTGAGTGAGGCCGATAACAACTTACCTTCCATCACTTTGGTGGAATCCCTGGCTATTCATGCAGATGCGGTTCCAGATGTGTATGAAGATGCTGGGGCGCTAGGTTGTCCTACCATACCCACCTACAGTGAAGAAGAGCTCCAACATCACCAGCGATCTGATCCAGTCATTGGTCCTGTTGTCGAACTGTTAGAGAGGGAGATGAAGGAAATCCCAACCTCAAGTCTGATTCCTTGGAGCTCAAGTTAGTGCTCAAAGAGTTGAAACGACTTGAGCTGAAAAATGGTCTTCTTTACAGAACCCGCCAGTATGATAATGACATCACTTACCAGTTTGTAGTTCCTTCATCCCTGAGGTCCACCATTCTAAAGTGCCTCCATGATGATATGGGACACATGGGTGTGGAAAGAACCACAGACTTAGTCCGGTCAAGATTCTATTGGCCGAAGATGGCCGTAGATGTTGAGAACAAGATCAAGACATGTGGACGCTGTGTTCGAAGGAAGACGCCACCTGAAAGATCAGCTCCTCTCGTGAATATCCAAACGACACGCCCCATGGAATTAGTATGTATGGACTATCTATCTTTAGAGCCTGACAGTCATAATACTAAAGACATCTTAGTAATCACTGATCATTTTACTTAGTATGCGGTCGCCATACCTACAAAAGATCAGAAGGCCACGACGGTTGCAAAGTCACTGTGGAGGGTTTATGTGGAGTGTGTGTTGTTGATGGCTGGTTTACAGCCTCACCTGGCCTGAGTCACACTGATTGGACTCTGGCTGGGTGGGGCTGCACACCTGTGGTGCATGAGCAATCATGGCACCCAGGATAAACCAGCCATCAACACACACACTCAGGAGGAGCACTGTCATGACAAGTTGTACCATCAGCTTGGCGAATACCATCTGCCTGTAAACTCCGAATAAACATCTTGCAATTACCATCTACCCGTGTCCTGTGTCGGAGGGCTCCAAGGAAAGCCACTTAGGTGGCGTGTGGCCAGACAAACCCTGCCACAGGCATATTTACACTTTTTTAATCAATGTTACCTTTTTAACATCTTATTTCTACTACATTTTTAATCATTTGTTAATGGCTGTATGAACTCAAATAATCATGAATCTATGACAGAAAGTGGTGAACATTGAGTGTGAGATGAGTGAGTTCAGGGTTTAATGGCACTTCAAGCAATACAGATGCATGCATTAAGTATGGAACATGTCTCCACAAGGTGGTGTTGAGAAAGTACTTTTATTAGGTATACTTTTATAGTGCACAATGATTCTAATACACACCAGAGTATATAAGGGCATGGGCAGGTATTTTTTCATTCATTTTTTTGATATAATCCCCACCATGCACACTGATATTATTAAGAAGAATAATCTCAGAAAAATGGCTGTAAAAATTTAGCTAAAACTATAATTACTGAAGATAAGTCCAGTATGGCCCTGTTTACCCAAGATAAATATATTTTACAACCTTTTTTTAATCTAGATTGAACCTACGTTAAAAAACTAATCTGTTTCCATAAAGGGACAACATGCTCAACATAACAGGTTTCAGGTTTGCACCACAGGGTTTGCACAATCTCCGAGGATGGACGAAGACGTAGCGACTGTAGTGTTGCAGTTTACATTGCTTTGGATAGCGCCACAAATCACATTTAACAATACAATTGCAAGGGTTAGGTATCGAAAAAGAAGTAGGCACAGCACGGTGATGTTTCAGCGAAATTTGTATGTGACACTCCCCTTGCTTTAATTGGTTGATGACAGGTGATGTCAACCAATTTAAAGATAAGCCAGACTTAATAACGAATCTGTCTCGACAGAGATTCTGTCTCGACGAGAATCCATCCCTAGTCAATTGAATGTCATTTAATGTAGTGCACACTACATTTTTGTCTACATCTCTTATATAACTGTTCCCGCCTGTTGAGACGCAGATACAAATTCTCTTTACATTGTGATCTTACAACCGTTTTCAATTTTCAATTGTTTTCTGTTTTCAACAGCATAGCACAATTTTGATTGTATATTTTGATTGTTTCTCTCTCTCTAAAATTGAAAATGACAAAATGGTAAATAAATAAACAAGAACGCAAGCTAAACAATACAGAGATGATATGCCGAGACACAACCACAGCAAAGAGCTCCTCATTTCTTACTCTGCTGGTCCTGCCCGTCCTTCAGAACCCAGCTGAGTTTTACACCAGTCACGCCTTTGTTGGCCAGTTTGGCATACAGCTGGTGGAGAGAGACATGTGTTAATGTCTGCAAGGGTTATTTCTTACTAATGTTTTACACGTGTTAGCACATTTTAATCATTTCTATATGCTAGCCTGCTGTTTTTTTAAGTAATCTATATATACTGTATATATATATATATATATACACCCTAAATCAATGCTTGCATGTGTGTGAATGCACAGCTAGTCAGTTAGTTTGTTACAGCAATCCAGTGAGTTTGTCACCAACTGCAAACTCCCAAACTAACTGATAGATTTAAGTCAAGCATGGGATTTCCTTTGTTGTCCAAATATCTCCCACCTCAGGACCCTACCAACCTGTTCCAAAAGCTGGCGTTGAACCTCAGGATCCGTCATGTCGGCTTCAGAGCTGATCTTTAACCTGAAGGTTGAGCGTTGTTTCTGCCGTTCCTGACAGGTGAAGTAATTCAATGTAACACAATTCCTATCTGTAAAACCTGCTGTAGTAAACTCCATAATAGCACAATATTGCTCGCCATTGAAGTTGGATGGCTGGTTTGTAAGCCAATTATAGTACGTAGCTCTACTCCCGTCAGACCAGTGGGACCATGGATGTCTGTGGAGACCAATCCATGCGTCTGATTCAAGCAGTGCAAAGATTTTGCTGTTCTCAGTCACATCACTCACACTGGCCAGCTCAGTGTAATGAGACTGGCAGTATTGCCTCGCATCGTACCAAGTCATTTGGTTTGGGACATAGAAGAAGTTGCCTTCATCTAAAACAGAATGAGGAGGAGAAAAAGAAAAGACACATTGGATATTATATCAGATGAACTCTATAGCATAATCTATATTCTTTAATCAAACATGGATACGGTGACCTGACTAGCTTAACATCATTATGTTCAATGGCAATGTGTGCCTTTAAGCATCTTTTTACCACAACTGCTAAAACTCAAATACTTGTAACTTTATATTTAATGACATTTACAGAAACAAAATATTTGGAAAATAGATGGGACAAAGACTTGGATCCACAACAACCTCTTGGATGTAACAAATATGAATTCAGCCCACCATTACAGCAGACTGCACTGAGTGGCAGGTTGCATGCAGAATCAACCCACTGCCCTGTACTCTTTGTCATCATTGTACAGTTCTCTTTGGCGTACATGTAGTCCGGTTCACCCGGCCTCCAATTGCCGTAGTGTTGGCCCATTTTGTAGTCTTGGTTGCCATGGGACCACTGCCATCTGTTGAGGTCATCATAAAGTCCGATCCATATTTTGCCAACCTTACCAAACCCGCTTTTAGACTCTTGCAGCCGCTTGAGTTCCTCTAGGTTGTCTACAGTGGCCAGGTCATCAAACTGCTCCCTGCAGTGTCGCTGAGCATCGGTCCAGGTCATCTTCTGATGCACAAAGTGGTAGAGTTTGGTGATGGGAGAGGCATGGTGTCCCAGGAGCCCTGCAGGGGAGGCCGTCACAGCAGAAACAAATACAGAATTACAGTACAATCTCAGCATGGGTACCCCCAGTGGGAATCAAAACCCTGGCAGTGTTAATGCCATGCTCTACCAGTTGAGTAAGACGGAACGACAATTGAACAACCACCACAAACAATCACTCATCATATTACAGAGACAAACACACACACATATCTGACCTGAAAGGCTAAGAAAGAGCTGTATGTTCTTCCACATCCTGTAACATGAAAACGCAACATAAAAACACTTTAGTGGCACTGTCATACAACCAAGTGCATCTGTTGCACGTTGAGTATAAAAAAAAGACTGCAATGGCCTGATTAAATACAATACATCCATCCCACATATATATTATACATGTCCTCATTTAAAAAAAACACGTGTTTTGAGATACCAAATGTGCTAGTCCTTACCTTTGTTGTAGGAATAATGCCTTCTATTAGCTTTTCTATCTATTAATTCCGATACTTGGATGCGTTTCCTGTTGAATGGCCGACTGCATTACACGTCTGAGCTTTTATTACAGTCTGCTATCCACATGCAAAGCCGTGCCAGTTAATTTACGACAGGGATTGGCGTGTTTCCTATGAGCCGCTAGTGAAAGGGGAGGCTAACACACTGTTGAGCTGTTTCAGAGGAGACTGGTTATCTGTCCATCTATCTATCTATATCAATCGATCTATCTATCGACCCATCAATCTATCATTCCCTCAATCACCCATACATTCATCCATCAATCCCATTCTCCCACTTTAAAACCAAAACCTGGAACCTACTGCCAGTATTTCAATAAAACATTTAAAAAGTTAGGCAAATTATGCAAATGTTTGCTAAGAAAGGTTTCATGCATTCAGGAAATCCCTTGGACACTAATTTCCACATTCAAAACAGTCTAAATGAACAATTTGACATTGTGAAGAACAGAGGAGTAAGCAGTGGCAGTCGGGCCACAGGGGTGTCTAGGGCGGCCCTCCAAAAACACTCTTGAAAGTGTTTTTTGTGTGTGGGATGGTGGTTCTACGTCAAGCCCATAAGCTACAGCACATACCCCCCCCCCCCCCCCCCCCCCCATTACAGCCCTACCTGAGTTGTGATTGGCTGCTTGCTCCTACTGTCACAGCAGTGCTCAATGCTGTCAGTGTTGCCACTTGGCGACTTTCTCAATAGATTTAGCGACATTTCAGACCCTCTTAGCGACTTTATTTATAAAAAGCGACTAGCAACAAATTTAGCGACTTATTCAGACCATCAGGGAAAAAGCGAGATATTCAAATATATTTCTATTGTAATTAATTCCCATGCATGTAGTCCACGGCTCCTCGGCCTACAGCGCTGAACAGGCTTTGATCTCTTGATCTCTGCCTTGCCTGCACCTGATGCAACCACTAATCTTTATGCCAATTAATGCGCAATGACGTCACCAATATGCAAATGAGCGTATCTGGCGACTTTTAGCGACTAGCGAGCTAGTACTAGCTACTTTCATTGGAAAAGAGTTGGCAATACTGAATGCTGTTGACAGTGAGAAAAATGGCAGCAGCCAATGCTTTGGTGCCTGTGCCTCCACAAGCAGCAAACTGTGTTGAAAGTCTGCTTTCATCTACTTCAAGACTTTTTCTCAGAGAAAAACTTTTGGTCAAACAGCGTCTTGTTCAGTGACTGCGCGCTCTCTGTGAGTGGGCTGGCTGCACTACAGTATTTGCTGCTTGTCAGGGCCGTGCACAGACATTTTGAGGGGCAGGGGCTCAAGCAATAAAAAAAAAGGTCCCTCACCCCACCGACACACGCTATTCCCTCCCCAATGTTGCCACACATCCATAATCACACACTATGTTCATAACATGGGACCTGTTCAAATTCTACTGAAACACATTATTCCATGAAAAAAAACACAGATTTGATGTTGTAGTGCAAATCAGTCAGTGTAAGTAATGCAGTCAGTAATTTACCTTTCATTATAAGTAATGATCAGATTGTAGATCAGCAGTCCTACTTTGACATGCTTGATGGATAAGCCCCCTGAATTTGGGGTTTCAAAACATTGTTCTGTTTTCATGTTTGGTATCATTTTGGTACACTGCATACTTTTTATAAATAAGACATAAGGTGCAACTACTGAACTACAGTTTGATTTTAGTAACATGTTTTTGAGCATTACACTGAGAGGAAAATAAACCACAGTATTATATTATATTCAAAAATGCACGCGCACACGCCCACTGCGACATGCCCAATATAATATAACAATAATACACTTCTAAACATCAGGTTTTTAGAAAACTAGCCATAAAGAAAAGGGGGTGACTACTAACTAAACTACCAAAACAAAATGTAACTACCTGCTTCAGAAATGAATTGCATATTTGTAAGTTGGTTATGACACAATTACAACATGAAAGTGGCAAGTCCTACTGACATAGTTCATAATTTTTTTTAACGGATATACTGTATAACATAAAAAGTAAGTAAGTGTTGTTTAATCGTGGCTTCATAATTAAAACAGTGCCTACCTGAGTGATATCATTCACCGTAACCAAGATGGGGCTGGGGATGCGGTGCGTTCATGACAAGTTTGGAATGTCGAAATATGCGGCAAAACCATTTTGGGGGGGGGGGGGGGGGGGGGTACTTTTTAAATTGATAAGGTGTATTTATTGTGGATACTACTATACATTTCCCTCTTTATATTTGATAGAATTTCAATAACAAATAAAGAAAAATTAATAATAATTAACACCGGCAAATAAAGGGCACTTTTGACTCTGAGGGCAAAAGGGCTCAAGCCCCCCTTGGGTCCTATCTATGCACGTGCCTGCTGCTTGTTACCCAGAAATCTGAAAACCCATCTCCATCACTTCAAGTGTAAGTGAAGCCCTTGGTTTAGCTTGAAGTCGAAAACTATGAGATTTTAAAAACATGCGTCTTGGGCTAAGAGTGCTAGGAAGGAGCGCCCCTCCTTCCTACGTGTTATCCCCTTGGTTGATAGCTCGCCTAAATTTCCATCACACTGTGGTTAGTCTTCATGCTCTCTGTGAGTCACTCTCTGTACACACAACACCCCCCCCCCCCCCCAGGATTTGTTTGAGTTGAAGTAGAACGCCACATATTTGTGTGCAGTAAATAAATGTGGATTTTTTAAAAACATTTTATTGTCAATGGCATGGCATGTACAACTTTGCCATTCCGAAAGTTGAATCGGTCAATTTGATAGAATAACAAAATCCATTAAATCATGATGCATAACTGTGAAGGGTTTATGTGGAGTGTGTGTTGTTGGTGGCTGGTTTACAGCCTCACCTGGCCTGAGTCACACTGATTGGACTCTGGCTGGGTGGGGCTGCACACCTGTGGTGCATGAGCAATCATGGCACCCAGGATAAACCAGCCATCAACACACACACTCGAGGAGGAGCACTGTCATGACAAGGAGTAACATCAGCTCGGCATATAACATCTTGCCTTAATCTCTAAATAAACACCTTGAACACCATCTACCCGTGTCCTGTGTCGGAGGGCCCCAGGAAGAAAGCCACTTCGGTGGCGTGTGGCCGGACCTACCCCGCCACAATAACAAATAACAAACACAACCTTTGTGGACACACTTCACTGATGAAAACCCTACAGTAAAATTAATCAAATAAGACTAAGATACATTTGTTACCATACTCAAAACAACAATAATAGTAATAATAACAATAGTATTTGTATTATATTGCTACTAAAAATATGAATGACAAATAATAACAATAATAATAATAATCTCAGAAAAAATGGCCCTGTTGACACAAGATAGATATATTTTAAAACTATTTTAAATATATTTTATTTGTTGAATTCTAGATTGAACCTATATTAAAAAACAAATCTGTTTCTTCGAAGGGACAACGCGCTCAACCACCTCAGCCTGTTTACATATGGGCCGTTAATGAGAGATGCTAGATATGTGGGGGGGACATAACAGGTTTCAGGTTTGCACCACATCCATGGTTTGCACAATCTCCGAGAATGGGCGAAGACGTGGCAACTGCAGTGTTTTAGTTTACATTGCTTTGGAGAGTGCCACGAATCACATTTAACAATACAATTGCAAGGGCTAGGTATAGGGAAAAGAATTAGGCACAGCATGAGAAATTTGCATATGACACCCCCTTTGCTTCAATTGGTTGACGACAGGTGACATCAATCAATTTAAAGATAAGCACGTGACTTTTCAATTTTCAACAACACCATTTTCCGTTTCCAACAGCACAGCAGAATTTTGATTGTATGTTTTGTTTTTTACTCAGCCTTGTAAGTTGCTTTGGATACAAGTAAAAATGACTAAATGTAAATAAATAAACGCAAGCTCAACAATACAGAGATGATATGCCGAGACGCAACCACAGCAAAGAGCTCCTCATTTCTTACTCTGCTGGTCCGTCCTTCAGAACCCAGCTGAGTTTTACACCAGTCACGCCTTTGTTGGCCAGTTTGGCATAGAGCTGGTGGAGAGAGACATGTTAATATTATTTCTTTAAAGTTATTTTAATGTTATTTTTATTTCTAACTAATGTTTTACATGTTTTAGCGCAACTATGATTTTAATGATTTCTATATGCTAGCCTGCTGTTTTACTGTGTTTGATGTTAGCATGTTGTGAAGCTCTTAGTAACCATAAAGGTTCATATTATTATATTATATTATAACGTGACAATCTCTTATCTTTCTTGCAATGCACATCCACCCCATGGATGTTAGAAAATACTGTGTGTAAATGCACAGCTAGTCAGTTAGGTTAATATAAAGTGGCCGGTGAGTGTATATATATATATACACCCTAAATCAATGCTTGCATGTGTGTGAATGCACAGCTAGTCAGTTAGTTTGTTACAGCAATCCAGTGAGTTTGTCACCAACTGCAAACTCCCAAACTAACTGATAGATTTAAGTCAAGCATGGGATTTCCTTTGTTGTCCAAATATCTCCCACCTCAGGACCCTACCAACCTGTTCCAAAAGCTGGCGTTGAACCTCAGGATCCGTCATGTCGGCTTCAGAGCTGATCTTTAACCTGAAGGTTGAGCGTTGTTTCTGCCGTTCCTGACAGGCAACGTAATTCAATGTAACACAACTCTTATCTCTAAAACCTGCTGTAGTAAACTCCATAATAGCACAATGTTGCTTGTTATTGTTGTTGGATGGCTGGTTTTTAAGCCAATTATAGTACGTAGCTCTACTCCCGTCAGACCAGTGGGACCATGGATGTCTGTGGAGACCAATCCATGCGTCTGATTCAAGCAGTGCAAAGATTTTGCCGTTCTCAGTCACATCACTCACACTGGCCAGCTCAGTGTAATGAGACTGGCAGTATTGCCTCGCATCGTACCAAGTCATTTGGTTTGGGACATAGAAGAAGTTGCCTTCATCTAAAACAGAATGAGGAGGAAAAATAAATATACATTAGCTGCTATATCAGATTAACTATTTCTAAGTCTATATTATTGAATTTGATAAGTGTTAAAGATTGTTTTTCTTTTATATCAGTACTGCTAATACCAATAAATGATTAATGATAAAATGATTTACCAGTACTGTGTTAACAATACTCATGTTCACTTCATATTTGATTTGATCACATTTATAGAAACAGTAATGGAAAAAGGGATGGGATGACCTAGAGAACAACCTGTTGGATGTAACAAATATGAATTTACCATTACAGCAGACTGCACTGAGTGGCAGGTTGCATGCAGAATCAACCCACTGCCCTGTACTCTTTGTCATCATTGTACAGTTCTCTTTGCCGTTCTTGTAGTCCGGTTCACCCGGCCTCCAATTGCCGTAGTGTTGGCCCATTTTGTAGTCTTGGTTGCCGTGGGACCACTGCCATCTGTTGAGGTCATCATAAAGTCCGATCCACATGTCTTCAACGTTACTAAACCCGCTTGTGGACTCTTGCAGCCGCTTGAGTTCCTCTAGGTTGTCTACAGTGGCCAGGTCATCAAACTGCTCCCTGCAGTGTCGCTGAGCATCGGTCCAGGTCATCTTCTGATTCACAAAGTGGTAGAGTTTGGTGATGGGAGAGGCATGGTGTCCTAGGAGCCCTGCAGGGGAGGCCGTCACAGCAGAAACAAATATGTATAATGTATTACAATACAATCTCAGCATGGGTACCCCCAGTGGGAATCAAACCCCTAACCCTGGTAGTGTTAATGCCAGTTGAGCCAAACAGAACCACAACGGAACAACCACCACAAACAATAACCGCTTTGTGGGTAGCTGTTATTGCTGAACTGTCTTACCACCATGTCATATTGCACACACACACACACACACACACACACACACACACACACACACACACACACACACACACACACATACACACATACACAAACACAAGACACATACACACATTCATCTGACCTGAAAGGCTAATAAAGAGCAGTATGTTCTTCCACATCCTGTATCATGAAAACACAACATAAAAACACTTTAGTGGCACTGTCATACAACCAAGTTCATCTGTTGCATTTTGAGCATTAGAAAAAGACAACAAAGACTGCATTAGGCATTACATATCACATATATCATATAAATATAAATATATGCATATTACTATAATATATACTTTCAATTTTTACCCCAAAACCTTTTGTGGTTATAAAATGTTCTGGTCCCACCTTTGTTGTAGGAATAGCACCTCCTATCAACTTGTTATTTATTATTCCGATCCTTGGATGTGTTTCCAGTGCAATGGCCGATTGCATTACACGTCTCAGCTTTTATGACAGTTGGCTGGGCACATGCACAGCCACGCACGCACACCCACAAAAAATACACCTACAATACAAAAGTTATGTAAATAATGCAAAGTAAACGTTGCTGTTATTGCAGCATGTTCTCTGGAAATCCCATGAACTATCATTTCCACATTCAATACAGTCTAAATGAATCGTTTGAACTCCTGAAGAACAGAGGAGTACAAGCCGATGGTTAATGGTTTCCATTGACCGTTTTGATTGAAATTACTTTTATCAGGATATTTTAACTGTAAAAGTGTGTCTTGTGTTTTTGTTTTATTTTTTTTCCACAATGGAAAATCAAAAATGGTAGTGGCAATAGTTGTAGCGTAGTAGTCATAATACATGTACACATAAATAGTAATAAATACAATTCTATTTAACACAGCTTCTGCTGCAGGTATTGCAATCAGCCTCACCTGCTACCACTCACCGATTTAGCCTCACTGGCACACACTCAGTAATATAGCCTCACCCCAAATTCACACTTATATATCGAGTATTTATGCTAAAGTCTATGATCAGTACCAACTTTATCTCATTTAAACAAATGTACTCTACTTTCAATGGGTCCGAGAATTTTGTGTTTCCTTGTTTAACCATTTCCAACACATTTAGTTTGTTTATATGGTGTAGCCCTAGTTAATGACTTTAGTGTTCATTGAAACACTGGAATCCACATTAGGGCACATCAGCCACGTATATATGTGGTTGGTGCATACTGAGCTTGGCAGTTAGTTTGTTTTGTTGTGAGTACATTTAATGGGTAAGCCTATATATTTTTTCTGCACTTTATCATAAACTACAACGTCATACTATTCCATTGCATTCCATGAAATAGTTGGATATTTTGTGTAAGCAAAAGATTCAACATAATTCTGGGACAGGACAAGGGCTCATCATATTCAAGCTTTGAAGCTTATATCATATTATCATTGTCTGATGATCTATCAGATTATCATATATTTGATGATCTGTCATAAATACTGTATATCTGATATCATTAGCAGGCTATTAGTTCAAACATCATTCCACAACAATGTCCATGGAAGCCTGTAGGCCTTTTGCCTGCTCCAAAGTAAAAGCGTAGCCCACAAATATGTTCATGTAGGCCTAAACGGTATACTATTTGATAGGCTGCAGTTATTTGGGGGTCAAGCAGCGAAGCTGCGAGACACCCAGATAGTGATTCTATGTTTTCTTATTTATTATTCCTCTGCCATTGAAGTCTATGGCAGCCCATAGAACGCCTTGGTAAAAAGTGCTGAAATTTGGCTGAAAGTTTCGGACCACTGTACTAACCACTCACACTAATTTACGGACCTCTAAACCCAGCCGTCTAGCGCCACCAATGGGTCAAAATTTGGCCGAAAATTGAACCGCTTGGTCAAAAGTTATGAAATTCAGCGCACAGATTCGGGACTGTTCCATGATCACTCTCACCAGTTAACAGAACTCTATGCCCAACACTCTAGCGCCACCAATGGGTGAAAGTTGGACATGCATTCCTGACGTGGTCCTTGACTCGTGCATCTGATTTTCACAAGTGAGGTTGCGTTGTGATCCTTGGATCAACCCAAGTTCAATGATACATGGCCCGTCACTTTCGGCCATATTGGACCTCCGCCATATTGGATTATCTCGGAAAGCTTTAAAAATCTTCACGGGTCACAAAGTTCGTTCAATTCGCTCGAAACTTGACACAGATGATCTTAAGACCAATCTGCACAAAAGTTATTTCAAAGATTTTTCAATTTCAAGTTTATTCTCCTGTGAGAGGCAATTGAAAATGGCGGCAAAGCCGCCAAAACAGGAAGTGGGCTGACGTCTCACCGATGCTTTGACTCAACGTAACCAAACTTGGTACCTGGAGTCAAGACACTCTCCCAATCACTCACATCAATGTGTGCCAATGCATTGAACGCTCTAGCGCCACCATCAGTTCAATATTTGATTTGATTTGATTTGATTTGATTTGAAAGGGACCATGTGCAATTAAAAACATAAATGTAAACATTTGATGCATTGCACCAGAGTTAGCCTTAGGCTAATTTGCATCTGCAGTCCCAGATGGAAATTATTGGATATTTATTGGACATGCGTATTTGATTTTAAGTTCATTAAAGTGCATACAGCTTAAACACATGAACACATTGTTAATCCTATGTAATATTAATTCACTGCTTCTTAATGATTAATTACCTGTTAATGTTTGTTAATGCTTAACTAATGCTCAACTAATGCTATGATGTGACCATCATTGTGAAACATTACCCAACAAAAACTTGGTATATTCTCAAAACTACACTAATAATTCATGATTAAGAATTTACGACTAGGTGTGTAATAATAATCCACATGTTTCTGTATCAACACCAAACTTGCTACATAGACTCAAGATAGCCAGAAGTTTCAGCCCAGCAGCTCCGCAGCCCAGCTTGACCCCCTCAATGCTGCTTGCAGCTATATTTACATTTTAAAATTTGCTATGAGACTTCTTTCCATATTTACACTCTGATGTGATATGTTCACAAAGATACCGGTAATCACTTTCCTGGCCAGTCATTAGGAGCATTTTGCCTATTCAAACTACATCTACTTAGGGCTACTAGTGCTAACATTTCCATATGAACCCACCTAGTAATGTTTGTTTGTGTGTGTGTGTGTGTGTGTGTGTGTGTGTGTGTGTGTGTGTGTGTGTGTGTGTGTGTGTGTGTGTCTGTGTCTGTGTCTGTGTGTGCGTGCGTGTGTGCATGTGCGAGTAAAAAGGGAGAGTTCATTTCAGTCAACAATCAACAACAACTTCTATTGCTACTAAGTCACTAATACATAGATGATACTAGTGTTTCTTTCACTGTGTTGGATATCATTGTTGTACATATTTCTTATTCCTGGTCGGCCTGCCACTCCAGCGCCCTCTAGCGGTAGAGGGTGGAAACACGTGAAAACCGATTAAGTGCGAAAATCAGTCGTTGATTGATTTAATTAAAGGTCTAGTTGTTAGTGGACGCGTGGGCAGTGAATCCCATTTCCATGTTTGACATTTTAGACATTTTGGGTTGTTTTTTTCCTCACATCTTAGGCCTGAATGTGCGCGTGTTTTTTTGTTTTTTCCCCCATTCAACGAATAAAACAACGTGAAGGCGTAGGCTGGTAGGAAACGCTTTTTAGACTACGCTACGCACACACGCACGCACGCACGCACACACACACACACACACACACGCAAACATAGAAAAGTCTTCGTATGTCTGTCCCATTGCTGTCGTATAATTGTAGGCCTATATGTCTCTATATCTGACGCGCAGCCTGTGGGCCTATATTGTACCATTTTGCGTGTGTATGTGTGTGTGTGGGGGGGGGG
>JAOPHQ010005765.1:0-92500 GCA_030340625.1 Merluccius polli | reverse complement strand
CCCCCGGTTGTAAAAGACAACAGATGACGCGAGCAGACATCGTGTTCGGTACATAATGTGTTTATACGTCAACATGTTTCCCACGTGATATTTACATTTTTCTCTGTATGTACACAACAGAAGCGAATGCGCCACAGCGAACAGAATGACATATATTACTCCTATATACAAATACATTCAACGTACAAAATGACTGAATTCTTCCCATGATATGCTTCTCATGCTTATAAGCGCATGCGCCAAAAAAGCTCCATTATGGATACAATTATAATATATACAGTGGGGATAAAACCGTAAATACAAACAATATACGATGCGATGCAAGACAGTCTTTTTTTGTCATGATTCATAATTCATGATTGATTATCTTTGTAGCTTACTAGCTTTGGATGACATTGCACCACAGTAGGAAAACAAAAAGCTTCAATGGATGAATTATGATTATGGAGAATATGTCAGAAGGGAGTTGAACTCCATCCCAAACCATAAACACTTGCAGGAGTGGGGGGGGGGGGGGGGTGGGGGGGGGCAGATGAGAGGAAATGCTTTTGACGTGGCGTGTGAAGAATTTGCCGGCTTTTCCTTGGCATTGTGTGATGTCTTTTGTTTTTTGGTCGAAGACCCTGGGAAGCGTCGAAAAAGGCCGCGCAGGTCAATCACTTCCCCACGTCAGCATGCAAGCATGCATGCACACGCACGCATGCATGCACGCACACGCACGCACACGCATGCACGCACACGCATGCACGCACAGAAAAAAAACAATTCTCTTTGTGATTTCCATTTTTAGGAACGTAATGCAACATCATTTTTCACATAATGCATTATGCATCTGCGTTATATTAAGACAATAGCATGGATGTGTTGTTGAAAGTGTGACGCACCCCCCAACCCCACCTCACTCCCTAACCCATTCTGTGTAGACCACAGTGTTAAAAACACAAAACAACAACATTAAGTCCCGGCTGGCTGCCGTGGAAACCGGATCAACACTGCAATTGTTGTCGCGTTTGGCTTTTTTTCTCTCTTCTTCTTCTTCTTCTTTCTTTCTTTCCTTTCGCTCGATCGCTCCGCACCCTTGGGGGCCACCGTGTGCACTTCTGCTCGGCTTTATCCTTCGTAAACAGCAGCCTGGCTCGCCCGTGGCGTTGGAGGAGACCATTTAGGGTACTAATGTCCGGCTAGACCGCCGCCAGCGCTACGCCGCCGCCAGCGCTACGCCGCCAGCGCTACGCCGCCAGCGCTACGCCGCCACATCCATAATAACAATATGCGATTCATGTCCTTATTATTACCATCTCATCACCTCAGTCATAACGTCTGTCGTACTGCGGTCCTCAAATCTATCGGCGGTTTTCTCCGGCAGCGTGTAGTCTTTGTGTGTGTGTGTGTGTGCGTGTGTGTGTGTGTGTGTGTGTGTGTGTGTGTGTGGGGGGGGGGGGGGTTATTCCACTTGGATGGAGGGGAGCGAGGACTTGGGCGAGTTGTCCAGCTCCCTCCAGTTGCCCGAGCTGCAGGTGGGGCTGCGGTTGGTGGTCTTGGTGCGGCGCAGGCTGCTGTCCGAGTCCTCCTTGGACTTGAAGCGCCGGTGGCAGCAGGGGAAGCAGTGGGCGAAGTCCTGCAGCAGGTGCCCGCTGAAGATCATGTAGATCCAGGGGTTGCAGCAGCTGTTGAGGCTGGCGAGGAGCGCCGACAGCGTCACCGCCGTGTTCTCAGAGTCTAAGCGGGGCCAGAGGATGGGGGGAGAGAGCGGGCGAGAGACATAGGGGAGATTGGAGAGAGAGAGAGCAGAGAGAGAGAAAATCATAATTTCGCCGTTTGAAGAATTCATTGCTATTCGATTGTCTAATGGGTTTTCACATGGCAATTAAAAAAAAGTGAATTAACACAACACCTAACCATATGTGAGTCACTAACCCTAACCCAAAGCAAAGTATTTAAATGAATAATAACTTAAAGATATGAAACAAATGTCTTCAAACATGTGACGCGATGCCACATGTTTGCGTGCATGAATGCATTGATGATATCCATGCATTGGTGATATCCATGCATTGGTGATATCCATGAATTGGTGAAATCAATGAATTGGTGATATCAATGCATTGTGATATCAATTATCATTTTCAATGAAATCACAGTGAGATAACCACAACTCACCGTCCCAGAGGAAGTTCACGTCCCACACGGACCACATCTGCACGATAAAAAACGGCGCCCAGCACACCACGTACGCCAGGACGATCACGAAGGTCATCTTCACGGTCCTCAGCTTGGCCCTGGAGATGGTGGTCACGCTGCTCACCGAGCTCTTCCCGATGAGCCCGTGCTTGGCGCCGGCCTCGGACGCGCACCGCTTCGTCTTGCACTTGATGTTCCTCCAGATGCTGCGGCAGATGAAGCCGTAGCACACCACCAGGATGGACACGGGCACCAGGAAGATGCCCACGGTGATCCAGGTGATGTACGCCCTCACGCCCCACGGCTCCACGAAGTGGCCCCAGCAGTCGTACACATCGGAGCCGGCCTTGATCTCCGTCATGGAGAAGATGAAGAGCTGCGGCGCGCTGAGCGCCAGGCTGCACGCCCAGGTGGACACGATCATGGTGTAGGAGCGGCGCGTCGGCTGCTGCAGGGTCTTCAGCGGGTGGCAGATGGCGATGTAGCGGTCCACGGTCATCATCACCATCATGTAGGTGGACGCGAACATGCCCGTCACCTGCAGCAGCTTCACGGTCCGGCACAGCGGGTCGGGCCCGTAGAAGCGGAAGGTGACCTCCCAGCACAGCTGCGGCAGCACCTGGAAGAAGGCCACCACCAGGTCCGCCAGGCTCAGGTGCTTGATGAACAGGTGCATGCGCGACGTCTTCTTCTTGGTGTTGCGCATGGCCAGCAGCACGCTGACGTTGCCCACCACGGCCACCAGGAAGGTGACGCTCAGCACGGTGATCTCCAGCTTGGCCACCTCCTCGTTGCGCGCGAACGGGTCCGAGCCGTTGGCCGCGCGGACCGAGAAGTTTCCCCCCACGATGGGGGTCGTCGTCCCCATCGTGAGCTCATCATACGCGGTGGTGATGGTGGTGGTGGGACCGAGGGAGCGGTTGTCTCCGCCGCCGCCGCCGCCGCCGACCGGGAGGAGGAGCGCGTGGCCAGCGGTGCGCATGGCGCTGCGCTGCGCGCGTCTCGGACCCGGGAGCCGGCGCACGGTGCTGGGGGGTGGGGGTGGTGGTGATGGACACCGTGTGGAGGCGCTCCCTGCTGCTGGTCCTGCTGCTGCTCCGAGGTCTCCGCTGGCTTTTGCAGGGTTGCACGTTCAGGCTTTTTAAACGAGAGTCAGGTTTCAGACGCGGTGCGTAAAGATGCGCGTAAAGGAGCGCGTAAAGTGCGTCACCCTCCCCTCCAAACCCCCCTGGCGGCGGCGGATCCCGCCCACTTTCAACCTAACGTTTTGTGTGGAGAAGTAACCCAACAACACTAACGTTTTTGCAATATAATCTCCAAGTTGCGTAACTGTGAATAAATTGTTATTATAGGGCTATCATTTATAACCTTATTACCTTTTTGGAGGCTTATTTGTCCAATTGATTTTTCTTTAATGAACACACGGAGAAAACAAATGTCCAGGCTGTAAAAATGAAATATTAGACTATTTCTAAGCATTTGTTATTCATTAGTGGTGCTATACTGCACTTATTCATGTTGGTTACATATTTACTGACTGGAGGGTCAATTGTTGATCAAAGTACCTTAAATGCACATTGGCAATGTGTGGGGAAGGGAGAAAGAAAACCTATTCTGTGTTTATTGGTGGGCTGACATTATTGGTAAAGAAAATGCCCACCTCTCTCTCTGCCTCCCTCTCTCTCTCTCTGTCTGTCTATGTCTCTGTGTGTGTCTCTCTCTCTGCCTGTGTGTGTGTGTGTGTGTCTCTCTCTCTCTCTGTCTCCCTCTGTATCTCTCTATGCCTGTCTCTGTGTCTCTCTTTCTCTCTGTCTGTGTGTCTCTCTCTCTTCTCTCTCTCTGCCTCTCTGTGTGTCTCTCTCTATTCTCTCTCTCTCTGTCTCTGCCTCCCTCTGTCTCTCTCTATGCCTGTCTCTGTCTCTCCGCCTCTCTCTGCCTCTGTGTGTGTGTCTCTCTCTTCTCTCTGTCTCTCTCTCTCGTGTGTGCGGATGTTTTCCAAGAGGTGGAAGAAGGTGTCACTTTCACCGGTCACAACAAATGCGGGTCAGAGGGTTTACCTTCCTGATGATGACACTGTTGTGGTTCATTCTGATTGGCTCTGGCGGTGTCATGGAGAAACCTGAAGATCTGGGTCGTCATCAGAACCTCATCGCTTTCCACCAGAACGCACGCACCCCTCTCCTTCAATATCCCCACTGGTACAGTGAAAATAGTTGGCTAATAGGATAGTGATAATCCCTATTAACCCCGGTGGTCTGCAGGTGAGGGGAAAGTTATGTTGTCCTCCACTTCCTGTTACCGGCCGCTCCTCCACTTCCTTGCTGGCTGGCTGTGGGAGACGTAAATGTGTCTGCGTGTTGCAAAATGCACGTTTTTCATTTAAATGCATAAGTTGCATTTGTATATTTAGTTACATGTGAAGCCGATTTATATGTATCTCTACCCACATCTGTATTTGATACATTACTTTTCCTGTTCTGTGTTTTTGCAATCCTTATTTTGTACCCCGAGATGCAATGTGGCCAATCTGGTCCACAGATTCATGGTTTTCCTTTGGGTTTTTCATCTTTCCAGTGGGTGAGGCTCCCCCCAGTTGCTTCAGCTGCAGGTGGGGGGTTGCGGCGGGTCATCTCTGTGAGCAGGGTGGTCCGGTCCGGTCCGGTCCGGTCGGCCCGGTGGCAGCAGGGGAAGCGGCGGGCGAAGTCCTGCAGCAGGTGCCCGCTGAAGACCATGCGGATCCACGGGGGGTCGCAGCAGCTGCTGAGGCTGGCGAGGAGCGCGGACAGCCTCACCGTGGGGGGTCCTATAGTCCAGTGGGCCAGAGGATGGGAGAGGGTGAGAGAGATGGGGGAGATTGTTGAGAGTAAATGAAGATGGAGAAGAAACAACACATCTGGTGTGAATACAAAATAATTGTGCCATTCGAAGAACTCCTTCGCTTGTCGCCTCATTAAATTATTTGATTGTCCGATGGGTTTTCAGATACGATTGCAAAAAGTAAGGAATGAATGTAACCGTGTTGCACATGTTCACGTTAACAACTGTTTAGAATAACAATAACTTAATGATGTGAAGCAAAGGAACATTGTGGCATGTTATAGATGGCTTGGATTCCTTTCAGATGTGCAAACATGTGGCGCCCGCGATTTGTAACATTAACAAACATCAATTCATTGGCGATATGAATTCAAATGCATTCAATGGAAATGATATTGTAGACATGGGAATATAGAGAACTTCCCCAAGGATGCTTTCATCCCACGCCGACCACCACATCTGCTCAATAACCCCCCCAGCAAACAACATATACACCGGAACAATCACAAAAGTCATCTTAACGGTCCTCAAGCCCTTTCCACCAGAACGCTTTCTACTTGGGGGCCCCTTCTTCTTCTTCAATATCCCCACTGGTCCAGTGAAAATAGTTGGCTAATAGGATAATGATAATCCTCATAATTAACCCCCGATGGCGTTCCCATCAGAGTCTGCAGCGAATGGGAAAGTTATGTTGTCCTCCACTTCCTGTTACCGGCTGCTCCTCCACTTCCTTGTTTTGCTGGCTGGCTGTGGGAGATGTGGTGCGTGTAAATGTGTCTCTGTGTTGAAAATGCACGTTTTTCTACGCTCATGTGTGTACTTGTACTTGTGCGTACACACGTATATTGCATTTGTATACTTAGTTACATGTGAAGCCTATTTATGTGTTTCGACCCACGTCTGAATTTGGTACAGTGCTGTGTTTTTCCAATTATTTTTTTGTAACCATAGATGCCATGTGGCCAATTTATTGTTTGGGTTTTTATCTTTCCAGTGGGTGAAGGGTGAGGAGATAGTCGGAGCAAAGGAGCGGAGGTCTTAAGCGATGCCCACATTTATTTTAACAGGCCTGGGTCCGGTCCTGTCTGTTAGCAAAACAACCTGTTGAGTCTGGTGTGTTGCCCTCCCACCCCCCCACCACCACTTTCTGTGTATATATATAGACCCTGTGTCTGGGCCCTGGTGTCCAGGGGCCCCTGGAACCCAGGGAATGTGTGCTGGTTCTCCTCTAGCCACAACAGTCTTCCTTAAATCATCAACCAGACAATCCCTCTCCCCCCCCACCACCCCCCACCCCCACCACCACCACCACCACCCCAGCGAGAGAAACAGCCCTGGCTCCTTCTCCTGGGTCCCACACACGTTCTGGAGCTGTGGGCCTCCAAGAGACTTTAATTTAGAGCCAGACCTCAGAGTTTAAAGCCAGACTTTAGTTTAAAGCCAGACTTTAGTTTAAAGCAAGACTTTGTTTAGAGTGAGACTTTAGTTTAAACCAAGTCTTTAGTTTAGACCAAGACATGCGTTTAGACCAAGACATGCGTTTAGAGCAAGACTTAAGTTTAGACCAAGACATGAGTTTAGACCAAGACATGAGTTTAGACCAAGACTTAAGTTTAGACCAAGACTTGAGTTTAGACCAAGACATGAGTTTAGACCAAGACTTGAGTTTAGACCAAGACTTAAGTTTAGACCAAGGCTTGAGTTTAGACCAAGACATGAGTTTGGACCAAGACTTAAGTTTAGACCAATACTTTAGTTTAGACCAAGACTTAAGTTAAGACCAATACTTTAGTTTAGACCAAGACTTAAAGTGTGTGCAAGGTGTTTCATCAGTGGGCCATAGGCTCCATCACCGCTGTGTTTCCTCATTCGGCGTTAGATAGTGACTAAACAGAAATGTATTTACATGAAAATCTTCAAGAGTATTACTTTAAGTTTAGAACAATACTAAAGTTTAGTCCAAGACCCTGTTCGGTTCAGCCCAGGGACCAAACATCCTCGTTGGATGGTGTTGCTGCAGTCGAGTTCGGTGCCTCGAGGGAATGCGTTGTTTCAGCAGCAGTACATGTATATTTTACCCCTCATCATAAACTCATTATGTGGACTTTGATTTATGTTACGGGAAAAAAAAGTATGAGCAACCGTATACCTCTCTTATACTTGCCCTTTAATTTTCAATTTGTATGCAGAGAGGCTGAAAGGCCCGGAAAGAAAACTCATTTTTGCATTCATCTGCCACTCACCCGGCTACACAACCCTTGTTTGCGGATCACCATCTCCTGGAGAGTCTCCCTGGAGTGCAAAATTATCTTTGTTAAAGTTCAGCGACGTTTAATTTAAATCGTCATCATGAGGTCGATACCTGGTGACACGGCCTCTAAATGTTAACTTTTGTGGTCCTTGCTTGCGCGCTGCGCCGCCGGCGTCGCGTCTGTCTTCCATCAACTCGCACTTCAGGTCGACGCCCTACTTGGAGCAGCTACTTGTGTGAGGGAAATGTAAATAAAGCACTCAAAGGAGATTTTAATTGAATAAACCCAGGGCCCCCCTAGGAAGACCGTCACCCGATACGCTAACACACGCAATTACCCCTCGCAAATAAAGCGAGCGAGAGTTTGCTTTTTCTCCTTTTTTTCCAAAACGACCGTCGTGTTTGCACAGATAATAAGATGAGATAAGCCATGCATAGGGTCTCGCAAAGGTCACGACAAATGAGGAGATTTCGATTTATCTATTTACCCGACGTATCATCTCGTGAGCAGACATTGACACAAAGCGTTGAGCGTCTAGCCGAGGCTATAATCCTCCTCCTCCGGGGGTTTTGTTTTATGAATGTTTAGTGTCCTTGTTTGCCAGAGGTAATACACAGCTGCCTCCGTAAACAAGACGTAATGGTTTATAACTTCAGACGCCAGACTGCATTTGCTTCCCAGCGAAATGCGAGTTATGCAACCGAGGGCTAATGGGCCGCCGTCGTGCAACAGTTACCCAGGTGTGACTTCCAGTGCTCAGCTAAACCTCAGTGTTAATGGTGAGCAGAGCGTGAAGCAGGACCCGTGTGTCATTTCATGAATGGTTGGATACTTACGGAGACGTCCGTAATGTTTTGAACGATACAGAAGTGCAAAAGAAGAAAAAAAACGAATTCGGTCAAAACTTTTTTTTTCTGGAGTTAAATACATTATGGGCATGTTTTGCAGCATGTTTTCTCCGGGGACTCGACAAAGAAAATACATTTACCACAATAAGAGCGTGCTTTTTTCCCTGTTCTTTGTCGGGTCATATATTATTGAGGTTAATCTAAATTCATTGTAATTATCGAGCAGCGTAGATTGTCATTGATTACCTCACCTGTTCCAGTTAGGTTAATAATTAAGTTTCTTTCAACGAGCTCATAAGAACAGAATACTGCTGGTGCCATATTGCTTTTCTTAAACTAATTACAAACATGTTATACAACATACAATGTCAGCCGACCATTGTAGTTATTTGTAGAATTTCTTTCAAGGTAGATTGGCAATTTGTTTTTAAATGGTTATATTGTTTTAGAATAAATAATAATACATTTGATAATTATATAGTGCTTTTCAAGGTGCTCTGACGCTTTGCACTGAGACACAGGGCAAATGTAAAGCACATGAAGGAGATGAGTGAGTGAAGATGAGTGAGTGGAGGAGACACGGAAAGGGAGGGAGGGGAGAGGTAGCTGTTGAAAGCCTGCTTGAAGGAGGTTTTGAGGGCCTGTCTGAATGATGGCAGGGTGTTCGCCTGTCGGATGTGGTTGGGGGAGAGGGTACCAGAGAGAGGGAGCGGCAACCCAAACGGCCCGGTTGCCCCGGGTCCTGGAGCGCGGTCCTGGAGCGCGGTCCTGGAGCTCGGTCCTGGAGCGCGGTCCTGGAGCTGGGTCCTGGAGCTGGGTCCTGGAGCTGGGTCCTGGAGCTGGGTCCTGGAGCGCGGTCCTGGAGCGCGGCCCTGGAGCTTGGTCCTGGAGCTCGGTCCTGGAGCGCGGTCCTGGAGCTCGGTCCTGGGGGCCGGGAGAGTGGTTGTGTTTTGCAGACGTGAGGTTGTGTTTTGCAGACGTGAGGTTTCGGGTAGAGGAGGGGTGGAGGAGGTCATACTTATTATTTATGCATCACTTTAGTTAACAACTTTTTTTATGGAGAAAAAGACATTAACTGTTAAATTATTAAACGAGTGGTCCAAACCACACAGACAATCGTCGAATGAAACTATTGAAAAAATAGCGAAGCGAAAAATAAATGTGGTCATAAATTATCCGCGGCCATTAGGACGTTCTAGGCCATTGCCACGGCTGGTGACATACTGGGTCGGACCGCCGGTTGCCAGGCACCGACCGGTACACGCGCACGCGCACACATGCACACGCACACACACACACACACGCTTTGAAGGCAGAGAGATGGCAGGGGCAGAGACGAGAGGC
The DNA here is from genome assembly GCA_030340625.1 of Merluccius polli. Taxonomy (NCBI): domain Eukaryota; kingdom Metazoa; phylum Chordata; class Actinopteri; order Gadiformes; family Merlucciidae; genus Merluccius; species Merluccius polli. The sequence goes on along the minus strand of JAOPHQ010005765.1, from coordinate 83,058 downwards.
ATGGCTCCAGAATCGCACCCGTCGCGGTGCGGGACCTGTATGACACACTCTTCATCTTCCTCCGTATGACTCTCTTGGCCCTCAATGGAAATACAAATTTTGCCATTTTAGTTGCACAGGTAAGCTCGCAACTCCAATGTCACCGAAAAACACAATCTGTATTTGGTCGCACAAAAGGTTAGGGGAAAACCAAATAACTACTATATCATCATGTATGAACAAAAGACATTTCACGAAAGAAAAGAAAGAACAACATTTTCACATGTGTTACCGTGTGTAATTTATTTCCCGGGATCTGTGATCTTTACGAGATGGTTGGATATGAAAAGAAAATGAACTAAATCTGTCACTGTTGTTGTCGTCAGAGGAGGAGCCGGCGGGGGTGCGGCATGTCCTTTAAAGGATGTAAAAGAATGAGCGACTCGGGCTACCGGGGAGGTGATAAGCCGCCAGCATTAGTTTTGTCGCCATGGCTTAGGGAGAGGAGGGGGTGATGAAAGATACGGGCCCTCGCTGTTCCTCTCTGCTGGCAGATGTGTGGCTGAGGAGTGTGACGGCGGGAGTCCTTTCAATACGTTCGTTTTTTTCCCCCCCTCCTCCTACCCTCACGTCGAGCGGGGTGACTGAATATTTCAAAATAAAGGTTTAAAAGCGAAAAACAAATCGCTGTCCCCGTGAATCCTCGTTAAAATCCGCCGGGTGTTGACGGCGTGAGCTAAATTTGACACCCTCTAAATAAAGACCTTGTCGTCGTCGTGTGAGGTAACGGTCGTAGTTAGCGCGCCGCTCGCCTCGCTACGCAGTCATACCAACATTAGGTAAGCTACACAAGCTACATCACAAGCTAAAGCAGCAGCTGACAGTAGCCTGCGGGGAAGGTATGTGAGCTATGCTTACGTGTAATTGTGCGACATACAGTACATTGCGGTGGATATATATCGGCAATCTGCCTTCGCCTGTCATGGTTACTCCAACGCCGCCGCGTTGTTGGGGGGGGGGGGGGGGGGGGGCTGGCACACTTCGTTACGGCGGTATCTCATCTGGGCGCGCGCCCACCGCCGCCGCCGCCGCCGCTCTGTCCCCGGCCTGTGGTTGAGGTCGTGAGGTCGGCACGCGCGTGGCTTTACATTAACCGACGTCCGGTGCGGTTGAAGCGAACCTCAGCCAACCGTCACAGAATGAGATTGATGCCAAGACTGAGGGGGGAGGAGGGGGGTGGCGGCAGAGGAGGAGGAGGAGGAGGAGGAGGAGGAGGAGGAGGAGGAGGAGGAGGGGGAGGGGGAAGGGGGAGGGGGAGGAGGAGGAGGAGGAGGAGGTGGTTTTGTATACAGCAAACAAAGACTTACATTGCATAGTGTGCGAGAGCGAAACAGAGGTTTGCTCCGCGCTGTTGTTTTCGGCGACCGATGGGGGGCGGGACTCCGGGACCCGCCGGCGGCAGCCAATCGCTGCCCTGACGACTTCTTGTGTTCTTTGACACAGCAGGTGGTCTGCTGATGTGTGCCATACTCAGTAGGATATGCGAAGCGGATGAGAAAGTCGTTCCCAAACATAAACAATGAACTAAGGCAGAGCTATTTATATGGAGACAAATGAGATGAGTGGAAACTCTTCCGATGGTGTGTGTGTGTGTGTGTGTGTGTGTGTGTGTGTGTGTGTGTGTGTGTGTTTGTGTGTGCGCCCCTGCATGCATGAACAGACTGTGCTATTTGGGAACGGGGAGGGTGTATTTATGTAGCGTGTGTGTTTGTCTGTCTGTGTGGGTGGGTGTGTGTGGTGTGTGCATGTGCATACATTCGTGTTGGACTTATGGGAAACTGGAAACGATTCTTTTTTGACCGGTCATTTATCAGGAGAATAGACCGAAATGTTCTCACTGCTTTTACTTTGAAGGCCAACATCACCAGGGAACTTTTTTTGTTTTGTTTCGCAAGTTTTTTTCTGGCCTTTCTTTTTTTATTTTGTTTCTTTAGCATTTTGTTCACCCGTCCATTCATTCATTCATTCACTCATTCATGATTTAAAAATAAGTCTAGGACATAAAAATATCCTGTCTGAAACGCCTGTTTACATTCTCACACCCCCACTATCGACAGGATACAGATGCATATAGCGCACCGCACACACACACACACACACAACACACACACACACACAAAGACATCCCATCTGGATTCGAAGCATCAGTTAAACTGACACTTTGAAAAAAAGTGTGTTTTAAATTCCACTCACAGATGAACATCTTTCATAGGATGCGCGCACACACACACACACACACACACACACACACACACACACACACACACGCACACACACACACACACATGCACACACACACACACGCTTGAAAGGGCACTGGATTAAATATCTAGATCACATGGTATTAAAGCCAATATTCTCCTCTCGGGGGTCAAAGGCGATTACCTCTGAGGTATGAAAACTAACAGCCAAGAACCCCCCCCCCCCCCCCGCCGTCTGTCTCTCTGTTCCTTTGGCTTCAGGTCTTCCCTTCCCTTGTGTAAGACGGACGTGGCGATGGACATTGTCCTTCTGGTGAGGGCTGCGGGATAGATATCTACCTAAAACGCTGGCTTGACGTGACTTGAAACTCAACGGAAAAACTGTCTCTTAAATCCAAAATGGAAGAATTAGAGGTCGTGAAGATGTCAACGGTTTTAATTTACCTGCGTACAAAACTAAATCCTAACCCAGTTTCTCTTTTTGAATTACGAGTTCCCCCGTGCTTTTAGTCCTTTATTAATTTTGTTTTCCTTTGTGTTTTCTGTCTGCCACTGTATGTTTTGTTATTTATACTGCAGCCTGTCTTGGCCAGGTCCTCCCTTGAAAAGGAGATCTTTATAATCTCGATGGGACTCTGTTTAAATAAAGGTTAAATGCATTAAATGCATTAAATGCATTATGGCAATAGCAGGTGGCAGTGGGAATCCAAACCCTGACCCTGGCAACGTTAATGCGGCGCTCTACGAGTTTAACAGGACCGTATCTACTTATCTACAGTAGGAATTGATGATTGTGTTCATACGCGATGACATACAGCATATACAGGACGGCGTGTTGCAATTACGTCATGTGATGGCTCATGTATGGTCGCAACCGCATGCCGCATGCTTTCCCATGTGGGAACATCAGTCACCGCAGGCCCTTTTGAAGATCGAAGCTGATATAATATGACGTATACAGTATACCATAACTCTGCATTAACGTATAGCCAGGGGAGCATTGTGTAAAGCGCCCCCCCCCTCAGCTGAAGACTGGCGTCCGCATCTCCGGCAGCGGGAAGAAACCGTGAGGCAATTTGTGTTTTAGTGGGTTGTTTTTCGTCCTACCTTTCTCCTGTCTTTCACCCCCGCTCTCTGATCCTCCCCTATTCCTTTTCCATCTTGAGTTTCCACTATTTATATAAGTTTTTTCCATCACGCGGTATCTTCTACGCTGTCGGTATTTTGATGACCCTCTGTGAATAATGCCTCTAACCCTGAGCCACCTCCAATAGTGCTCTTAGACTTCAAGACTTCTGTTTTTTTATTGTTGGGAAACGATTGTAAATGTGTCTTCACATTGAGAGAAGAAAAAAAAAAACACCTCCTTGGTCCTTGACGGCTCCTTCACTGCTCTTGCCAGACTTAACTGTCCCCAGTAGGAGGAGGAGGAGGAGGAAGAGGTGCAGATCTCATCACCACCAAGTGCTCCTGGTGTCTCCTCATCCATAACAATGAGACCTTCCTGATCCTTTCCTGATTGGAAAGGAGATCAAAGGGAAAGTCTTTGGGAAGGCGTTGCGTTGCTGAGGAATGTGTCAGGTTTTATCCAATCCTCTTCCAATATTTCACCACTTGTCAGTCAACAGGGAACACATGTGTACCCGCCCCCCCCCCCCTCTCTCCTCACGTCCCTGCAGCCCTTCATGCCTCGTGCCTGCCCTGCCCTTGAGCAACACAACAAACGTCGAACCCCCCGACCGCTTCTCTCCTGATATTAGCTTAATTTGATTTTCTTTGAGTTTTCTTTCCCTTTTGGGTTTAAAAAAAATAAATTACAAAAAATCGTTAACAAACAATTAATGACAACCAAAAGAAGCGAATGGAAGTGTTTTTGCTCCGCTTGCTGTGGTCCTAAAAAGTGCACATCTGTTGAGCACATGGGCCGGTCTGGTAGCGGTGTGCACATCGGGAATAAAATAAAATAGGATTGTTATGATTGAGGGGAAACAGACGCAACACAAAATGTATGATTCCCCTCTTGGCTCACAATAAGTACCAGACCTTAACCATTAGGGCAGATTCAATTTGTTCCATTTTTTAAGCATTAACACAAAAAAAATAATAAAAAATGAAGAGCCTCGGGGCGAAGGGGGAGGGGGGGATGCAACAAACAAAAGCCAGCCGAGCGAAACCTCAACTAAACAAAATGGAAGCAGTTTACCTCATTCTCTAATCAGTTCAACAGTACAGTAGAGCAACACGTTACCAAGAGAAAAGCTTCTGGAAAAGTTCTTGCTACGCAAATCTGCAAATTATAGTTTAAAAAATATTATTCTGTACACACGTGTACACACACACACACACACACACACACACACACACACACACACACACTAGAGAGATCTTAACATTGGAGAGACCTGTATGTTGGATGCTGGGAAGGAGATTGAACTCCTGGCAAAGGTCCTCCTAAAATTTCCCTCTGCCACACTGGTAGCCAATCAGCAGCCAGAAACACCACCTGAAACTAATAAGCACTCACACGCACACATACACACACACACACACAAACACATGTACGCACACACACACGTCGGACTTATAATCAAATAATGATGATTGAAGTATTTTACTTTGCGATTGTGATTTTTACGCATTATTCCTATATTTCGACTTTGACTTTCACCTTCAATCTCTTATATTTCCTTGCCTCTGTGTGGAGGCTGCTTCCTCCTGACTCCAAGTGTGTGTGTGTGTGTGTGTGTGTGTGCGAGTGGCCCATCATCCAGAATCACAGGATTACCTCTGAATCCTGACCCTTCAAAAGAACGGCGCGGCGCAGCGGCGCCTCTCCGGTTTCTGAGAAAAAGCACCGCAGCGCTTACCTCCTCGTCTGCCGGAGGTGAAAGGTGTGCCAGCGAGACGCACATCCTTCACATCGCACATCTACCCCCATACAGCCTCCTTTTATTCTGAAAGAATTGAAGTGCTTGAGCACAAAAGGCCTCCGCAAGCCTGACTACAGGTACCACAGGTCACCACCGCCGCCGCTAGCGCCGCTACCGCCGCCACACTCGTCATTCTCTGACAGCGGGGGATCGCGTTACGTCGGTCCGACGGCCGAATCCATAACAACTCTCTCTCACGCTAGGAGGAGCTGGGGGGGGGAGTCTGCTCCTCAGTGTGAGATCCCGCACATGTTTGGATGCACGAGATGTTTTCGTGACGAGCTGCGGGCGGCGAGACGGCTGCGCGATGTGATGTACAACGTCTGCTCCGAAACAGTGAGGGGTCTCTTCGGAAAGTCATTTTTCTTCTTCTTCTACTCCTTCTTCTCTCCCTCTCCCTGGTTTACATTTTTGACACACTGACCGGTGACATCATCCCGAGTGGGAGGCAGAAAGGAAAACTCACAGGCATGCGTGCGTGTGTGCGTGTGTGTGTGTGTAGGCACACAGGTTTTTCCTCATGAAAATGTCAACTTAATTTCGTTAACATATTTTGATCTTCAATCTCACGTCAAGGATGAGGATAACCAAAGAGTATTTTATAAGTTCAGAAGCTACATTGTGAGACACAGGACCGCCTCAGAAGCCGGCTGGTTTATCTCCATGGCTTCGCTGTTTGCCAGACGAGCTCCAGATTTGACCTGACAACTGTCCCGCGTCCGCACTTTTACTACGAGACTCTTGTCTTGAACCGACAAAAGTTAAACAGACCCCCGAAGCTTATTAGCCGACTTCTTTTGGGTGACTCCTTCTTTTTTGGTAAAAAAACAAATCCTGATTCAGCAGTCTGTTTCTCACAAGCACTGTTGAAAAAGGCCAGAGGGGACAGAATATAAAAAATAAAATTATGTCTGCTACAGCTGGCGCTATGGACTGAACCCCTTGTGGACCTGTGTGGATCTTAAAGGCCCTGTGAAACGGACATAGGAGCGCTATTTGATTCTGCATATTTATGTTATGTCCGGTAAAAACTCGAAGTTAGGGAGGGACTTGTCTCGGATATCGATTGGCGTTCACAGTAGCCAATAGCGCTGGATGTGCCGCCAGGTTGACCTGCTGACGGCCTGCTCTCCGCTGAGGAGGACTTCATACCTGAGAAAGCATTTTCATTGGACGCGAAATTAGTAAATGAGTGCCTGTATGAGTGCAGGATGAGTCATTAAACATTTGAAACGGTTTTACAGCAAGAGAAAAGACAGGGATTTTGATGTCAAATATATATTTTTGATATATAACAAGAGATACATTCACAGGATGAACACTGGGAAAATGTATTTTTCATTGCATGGGTCCTTTAAGTAGAAGCATATATATATATATATATATATATATATATATGGGAGGGATTCAAGAGAGGGGTGGGAGGACTATTTTAAACCAGACCCTGTGAAGTGGATTGTAAGTGGTGCACTTAGGGAGCGTGATGGAAACCATCGGTTTGGCTAATGAACTTGAGGGCCGCTGGCGCCCGCGGGTTATCGCACGAAAGACGGCAGCGGCACAAAATATTACGTGATGCATGTTCGGTTTGTCCTTTTTCAACCAAAGTCACTAAAACTATTCCTGCATGGACCGTGTACACATTTAGCTTATTTATTTCTTTTTTTAAAACAAGATTTATTTCCCTCCATTAATATTTACCATGTGCTATTTTGTCATTTAGCAGACACTTTTATCCCAACCGACTTGAAAAGCGAAATTCCTTTATTTGGGTAAAATTATTCCTGTATACATTTGCTCTATTTGCTATACGGTATGTGAAACGCAGACGCTGATGTAATTTTCTTTTAAAAACACGTACAATAACACCCCGACGGCGGCCAATGGCGAACGAGGAAAACCGTGTCCGCCTCTCTGGGTGTGTTGCCGTGCCCAGGGCTGTATAACGACCGGCCGTAATGACACCCCATCAAGCCGAAGCGATCAATTCCTGCGTTTATGAATAAGCAGAGGGAGGGCGGTAAATAATGACGGCGTTTTTCGGTTTTGCGCCGGCTGGAGGAATTCACACACGGCGACTATAAATGAGGCCTTAAACACACACCGCCATTACCTCCTGACTCCCCTCCTCTGTGTCCACTCTCAGTGTAGCTGTAATTGCTCTCGCTCTACGTTCGTTGAGGAGGAGAAGAAGTTTCTCAACTGCTGACCTTCTCCGGCTCTCTGCAGTGTTATCCTCTGGAGGCCTTAACAAGGGGAGGGTGGTGGTGGGTGGGAGGGTGGGGGTCACAGGGGAGAATCGGGTGGGTGGGTGGGTGGGGGGGGGGGGGGGGGGGGTCACAAGGTCGAGGGAGCTGATAAGATGTGGACTGAGGTTGATATTGGCACGAGAGAGAGTGAGAGGGGGGAGAGAGGGGGGGGGGGGGGAGAGAGAGAGAGAGGGGGGGGGGGGGGGAGAGAGAGAGAGAGAGAGAGAGAGAGGTAAGTGGGTATTTTTTTGTCGTGCCACAGTGCTGACAAATGGTGCCACTTTAACCTCTGCTTGTTTGTCTTCAATGATAATTTAGACATCAGACTAATAATGGTGATTTATTAGTGTGTGTGTGTGTGTGTGTGTGTGTGTGTGTGTGGGGGGGGGGGGGGGGGGGGGGGGGGGGGGGCGTTGTAAATGAGGGCTATGGTAATTTGTTCGCTCTGAATAAAATTCCAGCGATATAAACAGGATTTATTCTGATGTGATTGGGCACACCAATGTGTGAACAGAAAAAATATACCCCCACACACACACAACACACACACACACACACCGGCTAATTCACTCAGTGCACTGAGCGACTTATAACTTGCGTGGTGACACAGAAGGCGGACCGCTTGCTGCGCTGCAGACAGAGGTTAATCCGTGATCCGGAAAGGTCAGAAGGATTTGGTTCCTCCTTGTCTCCGTTGATGCAACGAGGGAACACCAGAAGGTCACGTAATGTATGGTTGCCTAGGCGACCGACTGACGAACACAGATAGGCAGATACGCAAGCGTGAGGGCGCGATATATAATCGATAAGGTCCTGCTCCTCGTCCCATCTCGTCAAGTTTTACGCCCCGCTGCGTCTTTCAGGTGACGCCGAGGGGACGCCCATGATGGCGTTGTGACTTACTTGACGCAAACCAGTCATCAAAAGTAGCCTATCTGTTGGCGGTGTACGTGTTTGTGAACCCTGGAGTGCGTTCAGCCCCTGACAAAACTTCATTTAAACGGAAACGGTGGTGCATTTCACCTGTTGCAACTATGGCAGCTGAGAAGGCCATTATTTGCATTCTTATCGAATTTTCTGAGCTTTTCCTGATGAAATCTGTTTAAATACGATAACACAAAATGCTCTCCATGTTACAGTCACTGCCCTCCGAATAGCAGAGGACATCCCAATCGAGTGAAGCGGTATGTGGAAACTAGTTCCAGATTATATCGATCCATTATTTGCCATCAACAAACATCTGACACACCCACCGAAACGAGAAAAAACATACATGTACCTCAAAGCCTGCTGCGCACCTTTTTGTGCACGGCTGCCAAATCATTTTCCATATAGAAATAAATATATTCCCAACATCAACATCAGAAAAAACGGTGTGCTTGATTTCCTATCAGAACCAGCCGGAGTCGATGCTTTCCTTATATATGTAGTAAACCTGCTCCTAAAACAAATCGGACACGCTTAATAGTGACAATAAAGTGAAGCTGATTAATAAAATGCTGTCAATTATTACAGAGTACATTGTAGTTTTGCATTTTAACACACTGGTTGTGCTTCAACCAGGCGCCTCCACACAGGCGCTACACAGGAGTGTTTTCCGACACAAACCCGAACCGGTCCATGACCCGAACACACATTCAAATATGATCCAAAGATCGTTCATTCAAAGATGCCTTTTGCATCTTGAGCATGACACTGGGGAATCTGACCAAGCGTCCATATATGATGAGTATGGGACACGTTCTGCTACTGCTACCTGCTTATTAATGACGTATATCTAAAAATATGCTTTTGGTTGAGGCTCATTGGTGGCTAACGGTGTATAATCTTCTAGTAGCGCGGTAAGGATAGCGACGTCGTTTGCAGCGGCGTGGCAGGTGGCGTCCTTATGGAGTTCAGTCATGGTAACCTGCGTGTCATTAATGACTACTGGTGTCTATTTTCTGCTCCAGAATTAAGGTGCCTGCTAAACTTTATGGGGCCTGACTGGACGGTCGCATTTAAGGTTGCATTATCTATAAAAAAAAAAATAAGCCTATTTTAGGCTCTTAGGGTCCATGGTGAAATTCTGTTTGGCAAAACTTTTTAGCTGCGTCCTTCCGACATTTTAGCTGTGTGGCTCCATTCAAAGTCTTTGTGAGTCTTTGATTTTGGTCGGAATGTAATCGAGAAATCATATCCAATTTTGTCCAAATTCATTGTTCTTTTAATGCAATTCATACAATTTTTCTTTTGTACTAATAGCGGTCTGTAAATATTCTTTTAATTTAGTTGTATCTATTTTCCTTGACAGAAATATCATGTTTTGTTCAATGGCGCTAAATATTTAAAAGCAATCACAAAAATACAACATGGTCTGCTTATGCATACTTGTATACTTGCGGTATACCAAATAAGGACATTGGAGAACTCGCGTTGATATATTTTGAGGGTTATATAACTCTTGACTTCGCAGTTTCCCATAAGTTGATTACGCATTGCATATTTTTGTATAACCCAAAGGACAGGACATTCACAGTAAACCTGTTTCTGATTGCACGACTAGCTCTGGTTCCAATGTCAGTTTCTGAGTAGGCCTAATACATGAAGAGCTTGTCAATCATTTCATTAAGAATTAATTATATCTACAGTACATATTGTATTGATCACATCCTGATCCATGCAGTCCATAAGGCTTAGTATACAGTTCCATCCGCAAATCGAAAGTCTCAATTAAAGAGAGAGAGAGAGAGAGAGTTGTTTTTTTTATTAGCATTTGGAAATTACTTGAATGAGCAAATTATTTGGACCACTGGCTCAACATTTTGAAATCAATATGGTGACATTTCAATCTAATGCATCCATAGATTTAGACAAGATATGTCCTATGAATGGTTTTTATCAATTTCTCTTTGTGTTTCCAGATTGACTAAGGATATATATATATATATATATATATATATATATATATATATATATATATATATATATATATATATATATATATATATATATATATATATATGCTTAGGGTGGATTACGTTTCTATATTTAGTTACAACAACTTATATAGTGGGATTAATGTTTAAGGCATTCAGAATGAAATATGAGGTCATTTTGACCAATACCAAAGTACATGCAATGTCCCTTATACTTACTTAAATTTAATAATTGAAGTGTTCTAAATTAATGTATTGAGTTGAACAAAGTATAAACAAAGGTCTTTCAAATTTAGGACATTTAGTTTTGACCCATATATTTCTATGAAAGATACTTTTACTTACTTTAACCTTGTTCCACCAATGGGAAATAAAGCTGTGATCACATATTACTGAAGGGGCTTAATGAAAACCTGACAACCTGACCTGAGCACTTGGAGAGCTGTGTGAGGTTTCAACTGTACAAGGAAGCCAAAGTATGGGGGGATTTGCGAGGTAATGTAGTAGTAAGCGGTTAATTATCTTAAATCATGTCAAATAATTTCCTTCAGGTTTTCTTTTTTTGCGCAGCAGTGCGCACATTTAAAACTTTTTTTTTTTTTTTAAATGTCTTCATTGCAATTTCCAGATGCCACTTTCAAGGCTCCATTGAGAGACCTGCGTTAAGTGTTAATATGGAGAAACAGGTTTTATCTAATCGATGGAAGGTGTAATTGTTATTCCTAACTTGCACAAGAGGCTTAGAAAGGATTTAGAAAGGCACAGCTAAGTATTCCAGCATGCAATACGATAATAAGCCTGGATGGAGAATTGACTTCAGATGATGTGCCCATAAATCTGTGCTCACACAGACGCACACACACACTGACCTAAACGCTATACGAATGTTATGACATAATGTATCGACTAATTCCAAGCTAATATGCAACAGACACAAAACAAAACAAACAAACACACATTCATGTTAGTCACAAATCATGAAAATAAAGGTTTTGAAAGTTTAATAGTTATAAATTGGCTGTATTGAGATGAGAGTCAGGACATTATTGCTCTCATAATGACATGTGGGAAGCGTGACCTCCATAATTAATACATAATAATTCAACAGCATTGTAAATTATGGCTGATTTAAGGGTCTACAGAACAAGTATTCATTCATTTTGGAGAGTAATGATAACTTTAAAAAAAACAATTAACCTAATTATGAATAAATGAATAAACTGCTTAATTAAGGCATGAATGCAATAACACATTGATGGATGGATGAATTAATTGATTATAGTTACAAAAATATTTGACAATTATACATATTCATTGGTTAGAACTCAACCTAAACCTTAAAGAAAACACACAACAAATTGTCCGTCAATTAAGATTTAAGTTTGTAGTGTGTCTCAAATCGACAGCGCTTGTGATATTAAAAAAATGCTTCAGGGCGATTTATTTTTCCTCAGTTCTGCTCCTGAAACAAAGCTTGCAGCTTCTTGACATTAATTCTCAAGAAAAACGGCCACAACTGCAGAAAGGAAATGACAACATTTAACATAACACATCAGCAGGGGAGTACTGTGGGCAAAGTGGGATCCTAAATTGTGAACCATTTTCTCAAACATCTGTTTTAACACATTTTAAGAAGACATTGTTCCATTTGAGAGGAGGTTGCTGCATAAAAAATTAAACAATGGTGTTGTAAATTACAGTGTACAACATAGTGAGTGTGTTTTTACACTCAACATGTGTATCCTTTTGTTTTGAACGAGTATAATAGTTTCATCTCTTTAGAATCACTGTGGTCTGCAAAAGGCAAAGTCAGTCCATTTTGCCCTCATTTCTTCTTGATAGGGAATCTGTCCAACACTGTGTACCAGGCGTCTCCCTAGTGATGTCCAAATCAACTCATGTACTCTTTAGTTTACTGCCTGTTTGACCCCATTCTTTACAGAGTCTCAGACAACCATGTCACATCTCCCTATCTAATATCCTGACTCCCCGCCACCCGCTGCTGTAAAAGAACAGCAAATATTTATCCTTATAGGCTTATGGGGCTCCCATCCGAAACACACGGTTTCTGATAAAAAACACAAAACCGTAATGAGCACGGTCAATAGCGTTTGTCAAAAGAGGAAAAAAGCGATAAGGAAATATCTACACCAAGTATATTGAGGCGCTGCTGGATGAATTATACAGCACAGGGTTTAAATTGCAGGTGCAATGGCTTTAAAGGACTTTAACGGTCAGGGTGATTAAACCGTTGTAACTCTCTTTCCTGGCTTCACTAAAACATCCGTTGCCAATATAATTTGTCAAAATTACTTTGTGCATGAATTTAGTGCGAGAGTGTCTGCCGTATAATAAACAACAGCACTTTGTTCTTAACGACAAGACATTTTGTAAAGTGTATGGTGATTCATTTTTTTTTGTTGGTGTCCCAACTTTCACAAACTCCATACTTTTGTCTTATATTTCCAAAAGACGAAAGTGCTAGCCTCACGCTAAATGCACTCCGGCATAATCCAAAGTAATTGTGACAAATTGTATTGGTCAGGGATGTTTTAGTGAAACCAGGTGAGACGGATACGAAGATAATCAACCAGACTGGTATTCCTATAAGATGTCATGGCGGTGCAGACAATGCTGTGCTTCAGACCCAATGGTCGCTGTTGTAGCCCAAAGCAAGCCTAGAGGCGCTATGTTTTTTTGTTTTTTACTGCTTATTGTGAAATCTATGCCAACAAAATATTTTAACAATTGTCATAATATTATGGAGGCCAAAATAAAAAATGAAACCTCAATGTTATGAATGTCTGCAATTTGGACTCCGCACAGCATTTTTTAAGGACAACAGGTATTCATTACTCATGGATTACTGAAATGTAATCTGATTTTTACCCTTATTTGGAAGAGAACAGGAAACGTCTGATGCTTCCCCGATAACACAAACCAAAGTCTCGAACCACACAAGGAATATTAAAAACCATTCCTTTTCTCCGATTCCAGCTCTGGTCCACCTCTTTCCCGAAAGCACCTTCATCCGCCAAAAAATAAAAAATCCCTGGCTTGTGTCTGTAAAATCACAGCTGCAATCAGAATGAGGGAGAGCAAACGGAGACAGACAGACCACACTGTTGCCTGCAATCATCTTGACAGAATAACAAGGTGGTCGGTCGACCTCAAGAGGTTGTGTGTTTTTCACCCGCGTCGTGCCCAGCGCTGGTTGCCGGGAGAGGTGATGGCTGGAGGCCCTCCCGCCGGGAGGAGGTGGGATGGAAGAAGGGGAGGCCTGTGTGCGCTGGGCCAGGCATGGCAGGTGTATCCTGACCAGAGGTCTCTGGAAAACATCTCCTCCACAAGACGACCGTCCAGGAAACACTTTCTGCAAAGACTCGCCCGAATCTTTCCGGAGAAAAACACGGGTCTGGGTGTCGGACCGGAGGCCAACCACCAATAATGTGGAGGAGATTTAAAAACAATAAAGGGTTTTATTGGATTTTATTAAGCTGTTCTATCAATGTTGATTATAATTGTCCGCTGAAACGCATTTATTCATATTCTCTTCTTTAATGTCGGTTTGAGGCGTTTTCAGTGTAATTTCAGTGTCTATGCCAAGAATAAAAAGTAGTATTACAGGAATAATATTTCCCTGAGCAAGATGCCCATGATAGCTACATATGTGAAGGCATAACAGGAAGCACAGTCCACAGAATAGATCATGTATACCGAGGCCAGGGTTGTCATCTTATCTTCCAGCCAGATGTGTTTAGGTGCACTCAGGCAAGGCACCAAAGCCCACACCCCCTAATTGCTGCCTTGCATTATGTGTGTGTGTGCGTGTGTGTGTGTGTGTGTGTGTGTGTGTGTGCATGTGCACCTGTCTGCATTGAATATAGAGAGCTCCAGACATCCCGTGACTATTTGCTGCACGCTGTGTACATTTCCATATTGGCAGTAGAGCTCTAAAATTATCAGCGATGGTATGCATTTAATTATGTCTTGGAGTTGGTGACCCACACTATGCCCCTCGTCATGCTTCTCACACACCGAATGCAGCGGACCGAGATGAACTCCCTCACCTCCACCCTTCAGAACATCTAATTACCGGGCACACTTTATCCTACTGCTGGGACTGTGAAGGTCATACAAAATCACGGAGGCTTATAAATGGACTGAACGTGGCTTCAGTCCAGGCTTAATGATCTTTAAACAGTTCTTCTTCTTCTTCTTCTTCTTCTTCTTCTTCTTCTTCTTCTTCTTCTTCTTCTTCTTCTTCGCTCAGCACCCTCTCCTAGCATACCTCCTCATACAAGGGATGTTCCACCAGCACAGCCACATTTATCTTAAATCACAATGTAGCCAAACCAAACAAAAACGATCAGTCAAGACGCCAGTTGTATGATTTTGTCAATTTACTGCAACGTCCATGGTGCATGAGTCCCTCGATTACTCTTGTCTAGAGTTTCGTATTTTATTTTTCTCGACCTGCGGACTATGTGGATGACGTCATGCTGCTGCATTGTCCGGGGGGCGGTGCCTACAGCAGAGGACCCTTGTAGGTGTTGATTGTCTGTGGGAACAGGGGAACCACCTACTGATGGAAACCATATTAGGTTTAAGGCCCCAGTGACAGCAGATCTGCAGCAGGTCAAGCGTGTCCAGACTACCGCAGGGGATAAACGGGCACAGGATAATAACGCACAACGTGTCATCATAAGTGTTGACGGAAATGGGAAAGGCCGATTTAAAGCCACAGAGTTTTAATCTCTCTTGGTTGAATAACGCTGCAAAGGCCAATGATCTTGCAGAAGGCTGCTCTCATGGAGATTCTTCAGAGAAGATAAGTAGGCATTACATTTAGGTGTCAATGACCTGCAGGCATTTCAATATAATAGAGAGGTATTGAAATAGACAGGCTGCCATTTATATGACTTTCTTTTTTTGTCATTTATTTATGAAATTCATAGCAAAGATCTTGCTTCTCCTCGAGCTCCTCCTGAATTTCATTTAGCTTTTTCATCTCAAAAGGATAGTGCCAGTTAGGAGAATGCCAATTTAATGATGTCGGTTTCTGTTAATAATTGACACACATGTAGCCTATTCCAATTGACTAATAGTAATTTAGTTATTCAGCTTTTATACCAAGTGACGCTTTTATACCAAGTGAATGTCACGATACATGTCATTCAGGTTCAGGTCATAGGGGTCAGGCCTCCAGCACTACCACTAACCACGTTCTGGTTTCCGGCCCAGGCGCTGTGCAGTCTCCCTCCAGAAGTTTGGCTATAGCATTGTTATAACTTCTGGATCCAAGATTATACCTTTCTGTGTGGAGTTTGTATGTTTTCCCTGTGTTCACCAGGGTTTCCTCCGGGTGGTCCCACACCATAAGACGTTAGGTTAATAGCAGACCTGGAGTCGGTCCCATGGTGCTGCCCTGCGGCCGCCCGCTGCTCCTACCGCTGCAGCTAGCGATGGGTCAAATGCGGAGACCACATGTTGCTGTGTAGTATGCACATGTGCAGTGATAAATAAAGCTTCTTCTTCTTCATAATACCATAATCTTTAATCAGATAATGATGAAAACCAGAAAAGAGTATATGACAAAGTACCATTCTTCCCAGGGTAAATGGTCGTGTCTCATTTGCAATGAATTAATATCTTCCCTAAAAGGTTGAATGAAATGATGCAAACTCTTCTTTGAACCATTTCAGGTTATTAAATGTGCTATGGCTTTGCCAACTGAGAAGGTTCCCGGCGCCGAGTCTAGCGGTACAATCGCTGTCGTGAGCTGATGTATAAAATATTTAAGGCATAGCACTTGTATCCCTTCATTATTGCGGAGACATAAGATACATGTTAAGCTAACGAGGAACAAATCAGATTACATTTTTCATAATGTGATTAGTAATCGTCTCTTTTAGTTCATCCTTAACTAACTGTCTGTTTTGAGTCTTACAAATGGCCGTTATTATTGGTAATTGAATTATGAGTATGCACTAAAGGAAGTAGGCATCCTGCGCACAGGAACTCTGTTCTCAGTGGCACTTATTATACGTATGATATCGAATTAGTCTTTATGCTGCATTGTGTTTCACTCACTTAGTAGGTTGTAATACATTGTAGCTGGGAAAGGAAAGTTTGGAGTAGGAAATAATTCTTCATTTAAAAAAATGACTATGTATACCGAATGTATTTATCCAATCACACAGGATAGATTCAGAAAGAGGCTCATTTGAGTTGACTGGTGGATGAATGAGTAGGGGGAGTGATGGATGTGCGGGATGGGGGAGTGATGGATAGATGGAGTGATTGGTGGATGGATGGTGGAGGGAGGGATGGATAGACAGGTGGAGGGAGGGATGGATAGACAGGGGGATGGAAGAATGGACGGATGAACTCATCATTCCTGACACGACACGAATTCAGCATTTGAATTCTGCAATGGCTGGATGTATGAATGGAGAGAGATGGTTGAAGGAGTGAATGGACGGATGATGAATGGATGGATGGGCTCATTCCGACACGACTATGAATGCTGCGTGTGTTTGAGGGAGGGAAAACGGTATACAATGGTGTCCTGCAGATTAAATCGGTGGTTGCCAGGCGATAGATTCATTCATTGGCAGCAACACATCAACGCTTACGCTTATAAAAGCAGAAAATAAACGGAAAAGAAAAAAAAGGGTCTACTGTTTGTTTGTTTTTCCCCATGTAGAAAAGCTCCCACATGTGCATATAAAAAAAAAAAAAATGAATTAACATTTGTTTCTGCAAAATGATGTCCACCTTAAGGTAATCCACTATAAACCAGAGAAAAGGATAAAACCCCTTTAAAAGCTCTCAAGGGGAACATTTCCCATTTGTGGAAATACCATGGAGTCAGATAACTGCTATTCTTATGGCATTAGAGTTCAGCTGCCACTCATACGACTATTTATTAGTTCAGACAGTTTGAGGACAGATAGGCAATCATAAAATGGTGTGTGTGTTTGTGTGTGTGTGTGTGTGTGTGTGTGTGTGTGTGACACAGACATACTTGATTGGTATTTGAAATACAAACAATGATGTCTAAGTTGAGGTTAGGGATGTGCCAGAGTCCGTGATTCTGTGGTCTTCTCCACTGAGTGAATATTGATGTTTGGTGCTGTGGTGGTGTGTGTGTGTGTGTGTGTGTGTGTGTGTGAGACTTATTATGCAGACAAGACCCTGCACTGGCACTCGTCTGTTATGTTATATAACAATTAGAAGGGCGTCTGTGTGTGTGTGTGTGTGTGTGTGTGTTAGGAAGGAATAACACATGCCATGGGTTTACTTCTAACTGCCTTGCACTTAACATTGATGTGTGTGTGTGTGTGTGTGTGTGTGTGCACATATGCAAGCTGTCAGTTCTGAATGGAACGTGTGAGGTAATTAAACAGGATCACACTCGAGGCTGTGCTGTTATACTGAATATCAGCACAGTGATTATCTCCCATGACCCAATCACAGCCTTTGCTTTTTTTTTTGCAAGTGCCATGTATTATTTAACAGCAATAAGCGACAACAGATTATGATTTATTTAAATATTTATTTGGCTCCGCCAACACTAATGGCTCCACAACTGGACTGGGACTGGACTGTTGCCAAACAACACATAAACGTTGTCCTGCGCACTAGCGTGTTAGGTCTACACGTTACTGAAGGCCAGCTGCTTTGTACCATGGACATTTATCTGTATGTTTCCATTTATTGCGCAACCAGTGAAGTAAGAGTCTATTGACAGTCTCTTTGGTGGCATGTGTGATTCCAGTGAGTTACCAGCTTGATCAACGATCGTCGATGTAATTAACGGTTATTATTAGAGCGCCTATAAAGCGGAGTTGGTCGGAACTAACTGTTGAATAATTCCTTACAGGAATGATATTGCTGCTAAATATATCTGGATCATTTATTATGTTAAGAGTGTGTTATTATTCCCCAAGGTCGCACCTGTAATTCAGTTAATGTACCTCTCTCATATCAGCAGATCACATCAAAACCAATTTCCGAATCTGCAGGATTCTCCCATGTCCCATCCTATCATTCTCCCAGCGTTGACCCTTGACGTTCTTGTCAGCATCAAATTAAAAGCCATTTTAGACCTATGGCATTCCCCCCTCTAATGTTGACCTTGGACTTCCCATCAGTATATCAAATTAAAAGCTGTTGACTTCGCTCAAATTATATTCGTGAGAGGAACTCACTGGCAAATGTCCACTTGCGCCTGTGAAGTAATGGCAGAGAAAGGACTCTTAAAGAAAGGAGGTTGCAATCGGTCCAATTTGAGTCCAATTATACGAGCTGAGCACTGTACGCTTCGTGGCTATTTCCCAGGCTCGTCCAGACAGTGTAACCCAACACTATACCAACACAGCTCTCTCTCTCGGTCTCTCTCTCTCTCTCTCTCTCTCTCTCTCTCTCTCTCTGTCCTCACACCACACACTAAGAGGGCAACCACGCCGTATCCACAACTCAAACACGAGCCCTGTTTCATTCTCCTCCCCCTCCAAATTGCATAAACACATGTTTACCAGAATGATGTCATTTTATCCATTAGCTTATCCAGTACAAATATATTGACACAATTAGTATTGACACTGGGCATAAGAGGTGCTATTATTATGCCACAAAATAAAAAATAGCTCATGTCTGTGGGTGTAAGCCAGTCTCTGATAGATAACAGGCCAACCCTATAGCAGTGGCAAAATGCCATTATACAGTAGACGTCAATGGGAAAAGAAAAATCAACCGAGGTACGTCTGCCAAGTTCATGTCGTTGCCATGATACCGTGGCATGATAGCACGCTAGCTCGCTTGATTAATGTCAGGTGACCAGATTTCTGAAATAAAAAACGGGGACATTTGTAGATCGGCGGTCCCTATATCACCAAAATATCTGAAAAAGGGACATACTGTACACATTACATTTAGCCTGTTCTAGTCATGGTAAATGTAATACTGTATGTAGGTGGTTCACAATGGTTTACTAACTATGATGTGTTTTAAGCTTTGGTAAACAAAGTCAAAGTAGAAAACGGGCCAAAGGGGCTCCTCGAATGGGGACTCGTTCTGTATTGTATTGATAGCCTATTGTTTCTGATCGGTCGTGCCTGCTGATGGTATAAAGCAGATAGATAGACCAGATAGTGTATAGGGCCCCCCGCAGAGAAGCCATCCAATTATGTTGGCCTCTTTGTTTGTAAAGCGCAGCATTACTCTTGTCTTATTCGCTATTATTCACGGGCTCCTAGAACTGGCAACCTCAGGCCTCGGCCTCCTTTTCCATGAAGCGTGGAGTGGCTGGAGAAGGAGTATGGCGGGGAAGTTATGTACTGTTGTTAAAGTACATTTACTTTTCTACATTTAATTTCCTTCTGCTTCTGTGAGTAATGCGTGCCTTACTGTAGGTGTCAGGTTTAGTTCCCCGATGGACCCAAAGCGCAGATTCGGAGGCAGACGACATTTAGACAGATTTATATGTCCTTCCAAGGAGAAGAGATGGATGGAGGCGGCGAGGCAGCGTGGTTGTCGGCGGTAACGAGAGAGAGAGTGAGTGTGAGGAAGCAGGCAGGCAGGCAAGCAGACAGGCTGAATGGGATCCTGAAGCACGGGAAACAAACAGGCGTTAAGTGAAGTAACAAGCGCGACGAAACTAACGGAGAAAATGTCGAATGGCGAAGTGAGCCGGAGAGTAAACCCGCCGCTACGGCAGAAACAACATCCTGGCAATGAGTGGGAGGAAAGCCGGGGTTGATGTACTGGAGAGGCGATGAGCCGATGGGATGACAGGTGTGTTGGCGGAAGAGGTGATCAGCTGATTGCAGGCAGGTGTGTATGAGCAGGTAAGCACACACGCGCACACACACACACACACACACACACCAGGAAGACATGGTGGGCATGCCATGACCTCCATGAAGGACCTGATTTACTGTAACTGTTGTTATGGAGTCTGTTGGTTTGTCCTGAAATGGCGCAGCACACTACTTTGGCAGTTATTTGAGGCACTTCAGGTTAGCCAATATTGCGGTGGCTCTCTTGGAGCCTGTGTTTGAGTTTATATAAAATATATGCTAAAAAATGTTTAAAAAAAAACATTAGGAAAGGAATTGGCTACATTTATCATTTAGTTTTTTCTTTTTTTCATATTTGCTCAATCAAAACTGCCTGTAAGAGATCTAAACAGAAGATATTGCCATTCCTGGAATGAACTCTGTTTGTGTAGTTCAGTGCCTTACAGCGACTGGTACTTTACTCGTGATCGCCGTCTTTATCTCCGAATTTCACGAAGGAAACAGCCAGTAAACTGTCACGCGTCTCCAATGTGGGCTCTATAGAAACGGTACACATGCTGGTTTCTATCCTTTGCCTTCTGTTGTACGAATGAGATGGGAGCAAGGTTTAGCAAAGGTTTTTTGGTAACACCTTCCATGTCTTTAATTCATTATATCAACATACTTATAATGCGATATAATAAAATATAACTATAATCATATGAGACATTATAAAGCATTTTATGATGACTTATAAGGTCAAGTATAATACTTGCATAATTGCTGATCACTCAGTGGTCACAAGGACCGTAGAGTATTCTAATTCACAATAGTTGTGATACATTATAATTTAATAATGCATGAGAGAGAGAGAGAGAGAGAGAGAGAGAGAGAGAGAGAGAGAGAGAGAGAGCTGGGGCCATTTAATAACACTCAAGAGCAGAGGAGCCATGCTCCACTTCAAAACACAGAGAGAGAGACAGAGAGAGAGAGAGAGAGAGAGAGAGACAGAGAGCGAGAGAGAGAGAGAGAGAGAGAGAGAGAGAGAGAGAGAGAGAGAGAGAGAGAGAGAGAGAGAGAGAGAGAGAGAGCGTGCACAACTGTGATGAATAAAAAAATAATGTTGCCATTTGAAAAATTAATTAATTGCTTGCCACCTCATTAAATGACTTGATTGTCCAACGTTCATGTTGAGAACTATAATAATAACTTAATGATATGAAACAAATGAGGGTCAATGACACTCATGTATCTCGTATATCCTTATGTCGTTAATCACACCGTCGCCGTGGTTTCTCCCTAACCAGTACTCCCATTCAATCACTCTGAGGTGAGGTGAGGTCCAACTCTGCCGTGGTTCAGAGGTTCAGCAATTATGAAGTATGATACTTGACCGTATATCATCATTATAAAATTCTTTATAATTTATGATTATTGTTATAAAGCATTCTGAATATTATGAGTGCTTATAACTATAATTAGCCTATATGTTTATAATGCATTAAAGACATAGAAAGTGTTACCGTTTCTGAAGTATGTGTTTTGTAACTTTTTGTACGAAAGATTTAGGGAATGACTGAGACATACACCATGTTTTAAAACTTTTTTTTTAAAACTTTTTTTTTAAATTATTAATTGAAGGATGTTTAGTAGTAAACACAATAGCTTAAATGAGTCATATACATTTATTAAAATGTGTTTTTTAAAACCACTGCGCCACACCAGATATGCTAATCCTGTGTATAGAAGCAGTGAAATATTATTCTGTATACATTACTGCACTTAACCGCCTAGACGGTCCCAAGCAGCAGACCACACTTCATGTATCACTCCCAGGGGACCTTCATGCCTCGCTAATCTCTATGTAAACTCGGCCGAGCATGCTGGAGGGCAGACAGGCGGGCAACCTGTTTAAAGCATTCTCCGGTGAGGACCGCGGCATGTTGTTAGTAGTCTATATGGCACGTACAACGGAGTGACAGGTGTCCTCATAACCGCTGACCCCAATGTGCTGAGGTCATTCAGCTTAGCGGTTCAAAAGTTTACTTTCTGATCGTGGGGGGGGGTTTCCAGCGGCGGGACCATGCTTTACACAAGCATACAGCTGGCACGAGTAGTACATGTCCTAAAATGTCTTTTGAAATCTCTATCTAACAAGTGCAGCAACACTTTTCTTTCTTTTCAAACTCGTTTAATTGAGATTTTCAACAAAAGTGCCCAGGGTTGGGCAGGCATATTTCACATCGTCATACATAGGCATAGTAGTTTTTAGTAGGGACGCTAGGGACATGTCCCCACCAATGGGACATGTCCCCCGCACCAATTAGGGTCATGGTTTCCAATTAGGGTTTTGGTTTGTGTTTCCAATTAGGGTTTCATATTAGGGTCATGGTTTCCAATTAGGGTTCGGTTTAGGGTTGGGGTTTCATATTAGGGTTAGGGTTTCCAGTTAGGGTTAGGGTTCAGGTTCCATATTAAGGATTAGGGTTAGGGTTTCATATGAGGGTTAGGTTATGGGATACAAACTGATTCCGGTAGGGTTAGGGGTTAGGGGGAATACCCAAGATGAGCCCTTTGAGGATGAGCCCTTCTTGAATAACTTTTGTTCTGAAGGTCGTAGAGACTTGGTAGTTGGCTCCATCCCCACTAATTCGGGGACGCCTGTTCCAACGGATCCAAACACGACGTGTCTACGTTAACCAGAAGTACCAGAAACCACTTCCGTACCCTGCATGTATGATCGCAATGATTCAGGACCAAGACTGGCGTGTTCAGCGTCCCCATAAACCACCAGACAGACATCGGTTCTGAGTCTTTCAGACCTTCAGAAAAAAAGTTATTAAAGAAAAACTAACTATCACTCACCCTAATGTTAAAATGTCATAATAGGGTTAGCATTTCAGAACGGAAGGTCGCAATGACACAGGACCAAGACTGGCGAGTTCGGCGTCCCCATAAACCATCAGACAGACATCGGTTCCGAATCTTTTCAACCTTCAGAAAAAGTTATTAAAGAAAAACTATTAGGGTTATTAGGGTCAGGGTTTCATATTTGGGTTAGGGTTTCATATTAGGGATAGGGTTTCCAATTAGGGTTAGGGTTTCATATTGGGGTTAGGGTTTCCAATTAGGGTTAGGGTTTCATAGGGGCATAACTCCCGTTAGTGTGGGCCACTTTATCAGAATCAGAATCAGCTTTATTCGCCAAGTATGTTCACAAACATACAAGGAATTTGACTCCGGATTTTCCAATGCTCTCAATGTACATACATCCTATGAATTCCTATACATTCCTATTCCTATGAAGTCAGGTGTTACTTCCTGTCCCGGGCAGAGCGAGGATGCATGTCATGCTGTGGTCACTATGTCGTTTGGGTGTTATTAAAGTATTAAAAGTATGTCCAAAACGGTCCCCAGGGTTTTATAGACTTTCCCCCCAGAGCCAGGGATTGAGAAGCGGATCATCTCCCGTTTAAGTGCAGGACATTATGTCTCGAAGCTACTGATTAAGTGTGGACAGGGCAGCATCTTCCTATTTGAGCGTCTGGCCAAGAGTGAGGCGAAGGCGGCCATGCTGTGGCTCGGCAAATGTCAGATGAGGTTTCGTCTCCGTCCTTAAAAAAAAAGAAGTTTTAAACTCTGCGGCCAAGACCGGTCGAAACATTTTATTGCGTTGGAACGCGTGAATATTTAAAGCGTGTGAGTAATGACGTCGTGATCGCCAGCCTCCCCGGGAACCAGTCTGTAGAAGAAGACTAATGATGGGGGATAATAAACGTCTTGGACCACATTCCCATCCCGGCCATGCCTGTTTACTTCCTCTCTCCCCCGCTGAGCAAGTGTGTGTGTGACGTAGAGTCAGGCCCTCCATTTTGTATTTTTTCCCCGCAAGCTGTCCCTGTTCTTACAGCGCTTCGGTATCGGTCCGGGAAATCTCAGTTCTTGCGTTCTTTGATATGAAACACATCCATGTAGTCTTCAGGGGTGCTTTGGTCTCATCCGGGCCAGGAATTGTGGTGTTGGACTCCACAACGCAACACAACACAAAACAACACAATGCAAAACAGTTGAATGCAACACAACACACCGCTACGCTCAATGCAAACAGCGCTACGCAAAATACCACAACGGAAACACAACACATCACAATGCGAAGCATCGCAACGTAACACACACACACCAATGACACTTCCTCTGTGTTTTACATCTTGCCATCAGCGTACACATTAGTCGTTAAATAACTACGGCTAATATAAACCTTAAAAGGGCTTTGGCTGGTTTGTATCCTCTATATGGGGGGGGGGGGGGGGGGGGGGGGGGGAAACTTTACAGCTTATGACCGTATCCAATCACAGATGTATACAGTTTATCCCCAGAGAGACGATGTTTAATTGTAAGACTGCTTCTGGGACTCGGTCCAATATCTATGAACGTGTGAAACCCAAAATAGTCATATAAGCTGCGGAGACTCAGAGGAGCAGCAGCCCTCGTCGTAACGTCGAGGGTGTTACGTTACGTACCGCGTTCATAGAGCAACATCTCCGGGGAAATGGCTGTGTTGCTCTACAAACATGGTACATGGTTTTCTAAACTGGAAAAAAGGGAGGGAATTGAAAACACATTCTAGTTGTAAAGTGGTTAAAGTGTGTGTGTGTGTGTGTGTGTTTGGGGGAGGGGGGCATTGATGCGGTAACACAGGGATGACATCAGGGTGCATCATTGTGTCCTTAAACTTGAAGGGGAACTTCGCCGCTTCTCAACCAACAATGTTTACCTTTCCTCCATGTCGCCTGTGCCCAAATGACCCCCCCCCCCCCCCCCCCCCCCCCGCGCTTCTAACCGCCGGAGGTGACATCATGTGTGACAAATGAAGCGGGGAGGTCTCCGTCGGATGACATGTTGACATGGCGTCAAGTAGCGGGGAGATCCGGGAGGCAGTTGAAAATCGGCGACGTTACCCTCTAACGGCGTGTCAGGTCAATTATGGACGACCAAAACTTTGTTAGGATTATCTCATACATCTGTCATAATAACGGCCGCTTCCCCCCCCCCCCCGTGGTCCGCGTCCCGGCAGAGTCCCGGCTCTATTTCACCTGCCAAACACTCCCCGGCGACTGTGACTGTACACCTTTTACTTTGAGTGACACATCGCGGATGGGATCACTCGCAGGCAGGGGCGATTCTACCCATACGGAAATAAAATGGAAGAAAATTATAAGAATTTACCACTACCTCAGTAGTAAATCTTTATACAAGGATAATATGTGCAATATATGGTTTACTCCTGAAAGTGGCCCCTTTTGCATTTTTCTCATACAACTATATTATAAGAAACAAGTATACATAAAGAGAACATTGTGTATGACATTTATAGGTAATGTGCATGTTAAATTATATTTTCTTTATATGTTCCATGTAATGTTTGTTGTTTTTAATTATATGTTGCAGTTTAAAATGTATATGCATTTTATATGTAAATCCACACAATTATATACATTTTTTGCTTGACATGTGTATTTACTGTAAAGGGAACCTATGATGTTTTTCTATGTTTCTTATATGTTCCATGTAATGTTTGTTGTTTTTAATTATATGTTGCAGTTTAAAATGTATATGCATTTTATATGTAAACCCACACAATTATATACATTTTTTGTTCAACATGTGTATTTACTGTAAAGAGAACCTATGATGTTTTTCTATGTTTCTTATATGTTCCATGTAATGTTTGTTGTTTTAAATTATATGTTGCAGTGTAAAATGTATATGCATTTTATAAGTAAATACACACAATTATATGTTTTTTAAGTGTGTATTTTTACTGTAAAAGGCATCTATGATGTCTTTTTATGTTTTTTATGTCAACTAATTGAAAATGACTGACAATATAAAAAAAAACATATTTTTTCTGTATGACTTCTGTACACAAATTCTTACCACAGACACTCTGAACTTAAATCAAACTGGATAAAAACACTTTTAAACTTCAAGAGCAGAGATGGTTCACATGCAATTATTAATTCCTGCCATGTAGTGCACTGTAAACCCGAATAAGTAAGCAGAACTCAAAAAAAGTGAGGCAATCAGTTGCCACAATTTTTTTAAGTTCATAAACTCAAACATTTGAGTATAGCATCGCTTATATATTTGGAGTTTACGTTAAATGTAATTTTAAATTATAATTAAATTAAATTTACTGATTAAGCCAACTCAAAAATGTTCTGTTTCTTCTACTTAGAATATCTATTCATCTTTCTCATTGCAATAACTCAAGAGAACTTAATCATTTCAAGCATGAAAACTCGAGATTTTTATGTTTCATAAACTTAACATTTATTAGTTTTTTCAATCAATCTTCTGATTACCCATAACTCAAAAACATAGACTTGTTACAACTCAAAACCATTTACCTCCAAACTTAAAATATTTGTGGCAACTGATTGCCTTACAAATAATAAGTACTCTTGACTTAAAAGTAAAAAAAAACCCCATCAAATTAAAAGTAAAGATTTCTTTCTATTCAGGTGTTTAGTAGAAACTTTTCTTGCCCAGTCTTTTAGCAAAAAAATATATGAAATAAAAAACAAAACAAATAAAATACAACAATTAACAAGTCTACATCTGTTTAGAAAGATTTGCCCACACCTGTGCATTTTAGCACAAAATGAAAACAATATATATGAGAGAGAGAGAGAGCGAGAGCGAGAGATTTGATTCGCCACATATAAAAATGTCCCAAAACTATATAGTACTGCATTTCAGTTTAACAATAATAAAATGTACATTAGTACAAAGACAGTGTGTACTTTGTGCCATTTGGCTTAAAACCAGTTGAGTAGAGCAGCAACTTTAACATCAACAGTTGAACAGTAGTCAAAATGGACCTGACATGACATTCTCATTGTGGACTATGCTCTAACAGACTGAGCCAGAATCCACCACTCCTTTTTGGATCTTGAGTTACACATACAACATCAGGTCATTTTTAAGAGTCTGCAGCTTGGGTGACAGTTTAAAGTCATCAAGACCAAGCAAGATTTTCTGTGTGAACTCAAACATGTTTGTCAGTCCCTTGGGATAGCTGAGATGTAGTGCATAGATCAGGCCGAACATTACCAGGAAGGCATCAGCAAGCGTGGGGAGATTGACAACCACATCACCCTCTAGGACGACAGAGACTCTCACTGGGTGGTAGTGAACTGGGCTTGTGGCATCATCACTGACGGTTGTAAGGAGGACCACTGATGCATCCCCCAGGTCTGGCTCATCCATATCATCCTTAAAAAAATGAAAGGGAGATCATATACTAATCACTAACTATGGCTGTGGCAATTTTGAAAACAGTTGGATGTCATAAATAACAATAAATACACAAGTCTGAAAGACTCCTTCATTCTGCTGCGTTGTGCTCTCGTTGCTGAGAAAGTGAGATGACTTTTATGTGTTCCACTGTTAGGCTAATGACGGCTACTTGATTTTTTTTGATGCCGTAATGGGCTCAAAATGACACTTCACACTTAGAAACATCTTGCCAGAGGTTTGTAGTTGACACACTGGTACATATACAGAAATTCTAGTGTGTTGTAAATGAAATGAAAATATGAATTGGTTAATTTACAGTACAATAGGACTGATATCTCTTTATTGGGACTTACCACACATGTTCTGAAAAATCCAGAGACTTCCTCACGTAGATACACAGGAAGGGCATGGAGAACAGTGGTACGCCTTGTGTGGACATCATGTAATTCCTAAGAAGATTAAAATAGTGTTTACTAATCAAACCCAATGCCAAACAGTCCCAACTAATTATTAATTAATTACCAATATCTGCACATAAATCCACTAATAACCTGCTGACTGGTGCAATTGTGGAATTCAAAAGCATATTTGAAGCATTACACTCCCAACATTACACTAAGACTCTACCTGTGAAATGTATAATCACCTGTGTATCATGGACTTTGAAAATGTCTGCCAAAGTATCTGCAGTCTTTCCAGTTTTGGAAGCTTTCTGCCTAAACAAGGCCATCAAACAAGGAGTGTGGCGATCAAGCTCGGCATAGAAAGTGTTAGGTAGGTTCTGGTTAGTTATGCGTTGGAACTCTGCATATACCTGCATTGAGGAAAGGACAGTAATAGCAATAATTTATTTTATGATGAATGAAATTAGGCAACATCACACACAATGTGACATACAGTAGCAAAGATAAAAACAGAAAAAAGAACATACAAAATGAATGTATTTCTTAAATTGATTTAGCAAAGATGAAAGAGTTGACCCATATTACCTCAGACTGCATATGAAGAGCAGGCCAGCGGTCCATTAGCTCTTTCACCGGTGGGCTGGACATCACAATAAATACTAATAACCAACATGGAGTGCTATAGTTACAACCTTTGTATGGGCATACCACTGTCTCATGCTTTTTTAAGTGTGTTCTTATGTGACTGAGGAGTACAGACTCAGAAAAAGGTTGCTGAAATGTGCATAAAGGACACTTGAAAGTCACAAGTTCCTGAATCTCCTTTGCATTGCCGTTGTGTTCTTGAGTATGATATCTTGACAGATGAGTACTCAGTGCACTAAGTGTCTGAAATGTGCACATACAATCATCATGGAGGCATGGGAGTGGCTGTGCTGCAGCATGCAGTGTTTAAATAAATATGTTCTAGTGGTAAAAGAAGCTGAACACAACTTACAGTGCCAAGTCATATTTGTTGCAGCAACCTGAAAACACAAAAAATATATATTATTATACAGGACACCTGTCATGAAGTTTAAACCTCCATCAGAACTATCAAAAACTGCAGTCATATTCCTCATACTAAAAGTGTACAACAATACACACCAACATTGATTAAAACAAAGTAGATGTGTAAGATGCCTGTTAGACAATTCATTTTTTTGAATTTCAATTCAAAACATTTCATTACGCAAATAAGTCAAAGTTAGGTAACGTTGGGCTGGCAGCATCCATAAATTCTTATCATAGCAATAACAAAACAAAAAATTATATATATATATATAATATATAAATATATATAATAAATATAATTTGTTGTATACATATAATATATATATATATATATATATATATATATATATATATATATATATATATATATATATATATATATAATATATATATATATAATATTATATATATATATATAATATTATATATATATATCTATATCTACACTCACCGGCCACTTTATTAGGTACACCTGTCCAACTGCTCGTTAACGCAAATTTCTAATCAGCCAATCACATGGCAGCAACTAAATGCATTTAGGCATGTAGACATGGTCAGGACGATCTGCTGCAGTTCAAACCGAGCATCAGAATGGGGAAGAAAGGTGATTTAACTGACTTTGAACGTGGCATGGTTGTTGGTGCCAGACGGGCTGGTCTGAGTATTTCAGAGACTGCTGATCTACTGGGATTTTCACGCACAACCATCTCTAGGGTTTACAGAGAATGGTCCGAAAAAGAGAAAATATCCAGTGAGCGGCAGTTCTGTGGGCGCAAATGCCTTGTTGATGCTAGAGGTCAGAGGAGAATGGCCAGACTGGTTCGAGCTGATAGAAAGGCAACTGTAACTCAAATAACCACTCGTTACAACAGAGGTATGCAGAAGAGCATCTCTGAACGCACAACACGTCGAACCTTGAGGCGGATGGGCTACAGCAGCAGAAGACCACACCGGGTGCCACTCCTGTCAGCTAAGAACAGGAAACTGAGGCTACAATTCGCACAGGCTCACCAAAATTGGACAATCGAAGATTGGAAAAACGTTGCCTGGTCTGATGAGTCTCGATTTCTGCTGCGACATTCGGATGGTAGGGTCAGAATTTGGCGTCAACAACATTAAAGCATGGATCCATCCTGCCTTGTATCAACGGTTCAGGCTGGTGGTGGTGGTGTAATGGTGTGGGGGATATTTTCCTGGCACACTTTGTGCTTATTAGTACCAATTGAGCATCGTGTCAAAGCCACAGACTACCTGAGTATTGTTGCTGACCATGTCCATCCCTTTATGACCACAGTGTACCCATCTTCTAATGGCTACTTCCAGCAGGATAACGCGCCATGTCATAAAGCGCGAATCATCTCAGACTGGTTTCTTGAACATGACAATGAGTTCACTGTACTCAAATGGCCTCCACAGTCACCAGATCTCAATCCAATAGAGCACCTTTGGGATGTGGTGGAACGGGAGATTCGCATCATGGATGTGCAGCCGACAAATCTGCAGCAACTGCGTGATGCTATCATGTCAATATGGACCAAACTCTCTGAGGAATGTTTCCAGTACCTTGTTGAATCTGTGCCAAGGATTAAGGCAGTTCTGAAGGCAAAAGGGGGTCCAACCCGGTACTAGCAAGGTGTACCTAATAAAGTGGCCGGTGAGTGTATATATCTATATATCTATATATATATAATTTAACCAGCTAATTCAACTTGCAGAGAATAGCTTTCAGTTAGCCCAGCGTTTCTCAAAGTGTGGGTTACGAGCCGTTAACCGTTAGGTTACCCGCTAACCTAAGCTAACCTAACGGTTAATCGTTAGGTAACCTAAGCTAACCTAACGGTTAACCGTTAAGTCCGGGGGGGGGGGGGGGGGGGGGTTGCGTCCGGCCTACGACCGGCGGCGGGGGTTAGGTTAGCCGCTACGGCCGCTAACCTAGCTTGCTAACCTAACGGGGCGCCGGTCGTAGGTCCCACCCCGGACCTACGACCGGCGGGAGGGGGCGGGGGGGGGGGGGGTTGCGTGCGAACGTAACGCACCCCGGACCTACGACCGGCGGCGGGGGTTAGGTTAGCCGCTACGGCCGCTAACCTAGCTTGCTAACCTAACGGTTAACCGTTTTACATTGCTAGCTAACCTTTTACATTGCAAGCTAACCTAACCGTTAACCGTTTTACATTGCTAACGTGACTCACTTTGTCCGTCTTAAAAACACGTTGAACTACCAGAAACAAACATTCAAGCACATTTTATGTTGACTACTTACATTCACAACTCAATTGCGCAGTGTGTTATCCTCCGGTCAATTATTTTCCCGCTCTTCTCCTCGGCTCAGGTCTGCTCTGTCTGAACAGGAAGTGCTCGCAAATACTACAAAATCAAATATGTGATCGCTTCCGGTGGAAACGATTTTTTTTTTTTTAAATGTTAGTTATTAACTAGCCAACCTTGTAACATGCAAACTATTAACAATTAATTATTTATTAACGTATATACACGTGTGTGTGTGTGTGTGTGTGTGTGTGATATTTTATATATATGTATATCCAATGTACACAGTCAAGATCGATTGTGTGTCGCTTACTGAAAACGTATTACTGTAAATGATGGAATGAATTATAATTGTCAACATGGTCACTTAATCTGTTGCTATTGCTGATATTCAATTAAATTGTAATACCCATGTCTCTGATATATAGCATTACTGTAATTAAATACAATTAAATACATGTAGTAATTAACAATTTTGCATACAATTTCATATTTTTTTAATAAAGTGACATGACCTTAGTCAGCTGAGGCATGTGAAAGAAGAGAAAAGTGTATAGTTGTTTTTTTGAATATTGCAAGTCAATATAGACCTGTGTAATAATTGGGAATTTTCAAATACACTTTTTACAGCATGTAAGATGTGCTATATCAGTGGAAGAGGTGTTGACAGTTCTATATTTTATGTTTTATAAGGTTGCTACAATACAATATTTGCATTATTGTGTTTTCGCCATGGTTGACCAACTCAAGCAAGCTCTCTCTTCTCTTCACACACTCTCAATTACACACACACACACACACACACACACACACACACACACACACACACACACACACACACACACACACACACACACACACACACACACACACATCATACTTTTATCTCTCATTCTCATACACAAACAACACAGCAATCATGTTCAAGCAAACAATCAAACCATTTCTATGATTATGTGTTGAAAATGAACTTTCTCCCACACTTGTAAGGATATTGTATGTGGAATCAGTGTCTTATATAGCCCTTACAGGTTACAAAGTTTTATATGTTTCATGCTACACAGATTTACCAAGGATCTTGTACCTGGTTTCACTGTCATATAAAAATCTTCCAGGATTCAGCTAAAACATATTAAAATCGTGTATAATTTGTCTATACCTTTTCCATATGGGTAGGGTCAGAGCTTTAGGGGTGCTGAGCACCCAATGAGCCCCACTGCCACCACACAAAAACAAAAAATATGTCTATTGAAAAATAACTATCATTCACACACACACACACACACACACACACACACACACACAGAGTAACGCTAGGAGTTAGTATATACTATGCCCCCATGAATGTGATGTGATTATTATTGTTGCAAAGCCTGGTTCAGGTTAAATCCTCTGTAAAACATGAATGAATACAGCAAAAGAAAAACATTTAAAGGCCGTGGTGCAGGTTTAATTTTCTAATGAATTTGCGCATTTGCTTGTTGGTAATACACATTTAAACTGTTATTCATTGTATTTGATGTTGTTGGGTATCACAAAACGTTATATAATACAAAAAAGTTGTTTTTTAGCCGTCTATATTTTAGCAGTTCGCGATTGATTCTCATTTCCCCCACAATGCATTGCATGACGTCACATGGGTGAGACGGCAGACCAAAGCCCGCCGTGAGACCATTGAGAGAGACGAGTAGAGAGAGACTAGTAAGAGATTGTTCAGCAGATTATACAGATAAATACATATATATAGCCTAGATAGAGAGAGAGATAGATAGACAGATAGATAGACAGCATAGAACGATAGATAAATAGATACATAGAGAGAGATAGCCAGATAGCATAGCATAGACAGATAGCGTAGATAGCTAGATAGATACCGAACCGGTATAATGCCGGGCTACTGTGCTTGTGCCGGTTGTAAACTGGACACAGCTCCATGGCTTCCCGAAGGACAAGGCAACCCTTCGACAGTGGGTCCACTTTGTCCGAGTTAGGCGGGCACATGTTTCAATGACCTCCGTCACCGCCAATACCAGGATTTGCAGCGCGCATTTCAAGGAGGACTACGACGAAGGGGATGCCAGAATGGTATCACTCGGGTTGAAGACCGAGAGGCTGGCGAAGCTGAACCGACCACCGGGCCGTCTGCACAGCACCTCTCTGCCTGCCGCTACCACACCGAGAGGCACCAAGAAAGCAGAGATGCTACGGTAAGCCTCATGATGATGCATGTACTGTTTATCTGCGCGTTAGCCAACCCTGTGCATACTACATACTGTGTTCCCTCTGACACCGCCTCCACTACAGTCATGATCAGTCTGAGATTAGAAAAGCACATTTCGTGATTCATGAATATGAGCCAAAACTAAATTGTCCTGAAGTAAATGTCCAAAAGCTTGTCGTATCTAACTAGAAAGCACCATGGCTAGTGTTTGTTTGGACCACTGGTGATCGTCAAGCGGCTTTCACAACAGCGCGTGTGTGTTTGACTATTACGGTTCTCTTTCATATGTATTTAACGTGACTGTGTCGCTGACCCTTTTGAATTTGTTTGCGCAAGATGTTGATCGATGCTGCACAGCAGGAGACCGCGGACAGTGTCGACGTGAATGACCCCTTGCCCTCCACTTGTGACACTGGGACACAGTGCATGTGAAGCCCCGTGGAAGGTCTCACG
Organism: Merluccius polli; assembly: GCA_030340625.1. Classification (NCBI taxonomy): domain Eukaryota; kingdom Metazoa; phylum Chordata; class Actinopteri; order Gadiformes; family Merlucciidae; genus Merluccius; species Merluccius polli. The sequence continues at coordinate 49,235 of JAOPHQ010005765.1, read as the reverse complement.
GTAAATGTTGGGTATTTTGGGTGGTCGATATGCTGTCTAAAACATACGTTTACAAAATCTATGCATACAGGACATTTCCATACACATTGATGAAATTAATACATAGCCTACGTCAAAACATAACCACGTAGATTTGCCATGATTGTCATATGTTTGGGTATGTTTACTCCCTCTGCCACAGCTGTGCAGGTGAACCTGAAGCCCAAGATGGTCAGTGTGGGGACACAGACCCAAACTTCCCCCCCCTCACTAGTCCTGAACAGACCGATGATGAAGATGATCCGTCTGTCATCAGCGATTCATCGTGGGTGCCTGGAGGACATATGTCTGAGGATGAGGAGGAATTGTGTGAGGAGGAGCCATCTCACACCTGTGACCCCCACCAAAAGTGAGATAATTTAAAGCCAACATAGACCAACTTTGCATTTTCCTTTTTGTGTATCTGGTAGAATTGAATTCCCCCCCCCCTCTCTTTTTTGTTGTAGTGGCATTGACAAATTCATTGTTTGCCAAGAGGTGCTCATGAGCCTGTTTGCCCTCTGTCCGGCCTGTTGTGAGAAGTCGGATAGTAGGTTTTGTATACACAGCAGGCCATATCTGATTAGAAAATCAGAATATCTAATTAAAATTTGATAGCCCTGACTGTCTGCCCACATTCAAATTTGTCTTGCCAGTTAATTTACAATGTACAGTATGTACCAGGCTTTAGGCTGTGGGTTTATGATGCCATCATATTTGAGTGTTATACACTACTGGTCATGTGTGTTTCATTGAAAACATTTGACCAGTAATGTACCGTACTTACTCTATATTGAAACCTGATATACTGTTGATTACTCTTTTCTTTTTCTTTTTTACATATCTAGGTCTGTGCATCATGTGGCTACCAACGTTTCTGGCAAAACCAGCCAATGCTCCACAGGAACATGGTGTCTCGTATTTCGGATCCCACAATGTGCTCCAATGCTCACATATCCCAACCAATACCTTTAAACATTTATCATTCATAGAGTTACATTTATGCAAAATACCAATTAATTATGGGTGTGATAAATGCCCACAAAGTTGAAAGTTTAACTAGATACAAGACAGATTGTACTTGACAGTATGGATATGATCTACATCCAAGTCCAAAGCTGTTATATAAACTGAATTTAGAATTCAAGTTTAGGCATTGGACAGATTCAAACAGACATTAATTGTTATTGCGATACATAGTCTCCCTAGAAATATTTTACAGCATAAAACTGGCTAATGCAGAACCAGCAGTTAGCTAGCAACGGCTTGGTGGTGGTTTTCTGCATGCTGCATGTTATGTTTTCTCTTTGTGTGCTGTTTATTGCTTTGTTTTTTTTACTTAGTTGTTGGTGGTGGGACCTTGCTGCTCTTGTGCCTGTCTTGTGTCACTGTACCCCATGTGGTTTTGCAAGGGGTTCTGCATGCTGCATGTCTGCCTGCTGCTCATTGTGTGTGCTGTGGTTTTATTTCTTTTGTTTGCATGAAATGTCTTTTATATAATTCAACATAGCTTACCAATCATTGTACCTGGTAGTGCCTTGTCTACGGGTCCTTTTCGGATTCTGATTTTCGCACAAGATTACAATCAAGGAAATGTTGCAAAATGCTCCCTTTACATCTCCATTTGACACTTTTCCCCATAATTCCTTGTAGTATTAGTAGGAAAGGGAGTAAGGAATGATAACCCGAAAAGGACCTCTTGTGTGCTTTTGTCTTGGGTCTTGCTCTATGTGCTTTTGATATCACTGCATGTATGTATGCATGCATATTAGTGTGTGTGTGTGTGTGAGAGAGAGCTGACCCTCAGGTAAGACCACACTATTACATGTTGACCACACTTATACATGTTGATTTTTTTTGTGCCTAACCATTTTTTGAGATTTGTTTACTTTATCAGGAACTTTCCAACCTGTCTCTTTGTTCAGTAATATACTTGGGATAAACTAATAAATTGTTTCATTGGAATGTACGTGTTCTGTGTATTTTATCACATTTTAAGGGCCGTTGAGCGATCACAACAGAACAAGCATGACATAATTCTTGAACTGAAAAATACTTGATTTTATTCATGTTGTGCCAATATGGTTTTTATTCATTGTCATCCAAACGAGGCCATTGAAAGCCATGATGGGTCTCATCACCACTCTGAAATTGTTGCCTGATGGTTGAAACCAGACAGGAGGGTAGAGGCTTCCTTCTATGAACACCGAGAACGCCATAAGCCCAGCGTATAGCCTGCCTGTACGCTGTGTACCGGTATTGCCTAGGGATAAGTAGGTTGGAAACTTAATTGTATACCTGTTTGTCATGCATGTTTATGCAACACATCTCTAGTCTAGTAATGGTAAAGTAAACATAAACAATGAACATACTCGTGCCTGCTGGCTTGAAGGGGACCATGATCCTGCCTGAAATGTGAGTAGGCTATCTTTAGCACAAACGGATTCAGGCAGCATGCCTCAAATCCTGGATGCTGAGTTAGGCACGTTACATCTGATGGCCGCGGGGTGAGCTCCTCGACCAGCGACCAAAACGCACTCACTTCCCTACAGCACAAGCTCTCCACCACAGTTTCCATGGGACGACACCGCCCACACAGACACGCTTACTACTCTCTCCCTCTCCCGGTAAGCAGTACCCTGATGGGGAAAAAAGTGTTATTGTATGCACTGCTGTTCATAGACCGCTCCAGCGCTCGTTGCTGCGATCTAAATGGTAGCTAGCGACTGACCAGCACACTTCGCCAACTCTCCACTCATTCTCCTCTGACCATGCATTTCATTGTCTTTGACGGCCATCGGCTCTCATTCGCCCTCTCACTTCTGACCGGTTCGAAATTATATGGCTGTGGGCCATCATAAATGTTATTTGTGGGTCTTGCCACCTCTTCCTCATCCCAGTTAGACGCCATAGTTCTAGTACAAGGCTGAGGCTACTTCCACCACGTCTCACTCATGTGACGTCATCGCCGAATTGCGCTAAAAATAACCGTTACGACCAAAAACTACCCTTTAACACAATTTTGTAAATAACTTACGTAAATTGCGTAAGTTACGCAATTTACGTAAGTTACGCAAATTACGTGTTATTTACGCAAATTACGTAAGTTATTACGTAAATAACTTACGCAAATTACGTAAGTTATTACGTAATAACTTACGTAATTTGCGTAAGTTATTTACGTAATAACTTACGTAATTTGCGTAAGTTATTTACGTAATAACTTACGTAATTTGCGTAACTTACGTAAATTGCGTAACTTACGCAAATTACGTAAGTTATTCCGTAATAACTTACGTAAATTGCGTAACTTACGTAAATTGCGTAACTTACGCAAATTACGTAAGTTATTACGTAATAACTTACATAATTTGCGTAAGTTACGTAAATTGCGTAAGTTACGCAAATTACGTAAGTTATTACGTAAATAACGTACGCAAATTACGTAAGTTATTACGTAATAACTTACGTAATTTGCGTAAGTTACGTAAATTACGTAACTTACGCAAATTACGTAAGTTGTAACTTACGTAAATTAGGTAAATCAGGGTTGCCAACGCTTTCACCATCAATCTCACGCTGTCACGCACAGGCAAGAAATGTCACGCCAAAATAAAAAATCCTCCCGTTCATTTTCTGCGGGAGCAGACTAACAGCTGTAACATCTGCCTACCTACAAGTGATCACGGCAGTATTCTCTGATCGTTGATTCGCTGAAAACCACGCACCCAGGGCCGGTTTTACCGATGGGCAATGTGGGCGACCGCCCAGGGCGCAATCTATGTGAGGGCGCACGAGCGCGCCCTCAAAAAAAAAACTAAAAACTAAACTCAAAACAAAACTCGCCAGTTTTCTAGACTACCGCTCATTTCCATGTCAGGTTAGTGGAGTCGGCGCTGGGGCGCCCTCATTGTCACGTCAACTTGCTGGACAGTAGTCAAGTTGTAAATAAAAGGCACGGGGGTGGTGGATTGTATTATTACCGATCTCATTCTATTGATGCGATGTGCACTTAACAAGTTTGCTTGTTTGCGGCAAATTGTCACATGTTAACGGTGGTGCAGCGGTAGTGTCACTGCATGCCATGCGGGCGGCCTGAGTTCAAATCCCGGGTTGGGGAAGATTTTTATAAATTTCTCTGTCTTTATTTAAGATGCCTGTCTTTATTTTGTAATAGTACAATCAATAAATTAATTGTACATTTTGAAAAAGCGTTTCCATTCTTTAACTTTTTTTTTCATAAATGAGGGTTTATTACTAAGTAAACGAGGACTATTTTGTAAAAAAAAAAAATTAGGGTTAGGGTTGTCCGAAAAATTCGCAGCTCACACTAATATTTTAGAGTCTCACTCCAGCCAAAGTCCCAAAGTTGGCAACCCTGCGTAAATAACGTAACTTACGTAAATAACTTACGTAAATAACGTAAATAAAGTATGTAAATTACGTTAATGGCGCTAACGGAGCTAACCGGGCTAACAGAGCTAACTGGTAAACGGTGCCTGGACTCCAGCACTCACCGATATGGTATCGGAATCGGAACAACTCTCGGTAAAAGGAAAGAAGTGTGAGACAGCTTTGGAGCACTTACTGAGTTGATTCACAACACTACAACTAAACAGATCTCACTCTGCGTGAGTCGCGCTGGACGCCGAGAAGGAGGGGTGAGAAGAGGATGATACCATTTGCTAAGCGGGGATGTTTTCATTTTCGTCCTTAACATATACATTTTAAACCACAAACTACGGAGTATGTTTTGGACATTATTTAACCCTGTCAAAGACAAACACAATTTTTAGAATAACATTTCTTACCCAAGTTTTAGGGGTGCTGAGCCTGTTTTTAGGGGTGCTTCAGCACCCCTAAAAATGGGCTAGCCTCGCCCCTGCTCGCAGGTGAGGTCTCAAAGAGTGAGACGTTGAACTTCAGACAGCTTTATGAACTGTTTAGGAGGGGGATGGATGGTGTGCGGATGCAGTATGGATTCTTCTTCCCTGATTAGGGTGCAGGTGACAATGTGTGTGTGTGTGTGTGTGTGTGTGTGTGTGTGTGTGTGTGTCGATTGTGTGTGTGTGTGTGTGTGTGTGTGTGTATGTATTTGTATGTGTGTCTTTTTGTGTGTGTATGTGGTGTGTGCCGTATGTGTCTTTTGTGTATGTTATGTGTATGTGTATTTTGTGTGTGCATGTGTGTCTTTTGTGTGTATGTGTGTTTGTGTGTGTGTGTGTGTGTGGGGGGGGGGGCATGTGACGCAGTATAAGTCAGATTAGATAAAGGCTTCACAGACCAGAGGAGACGGAGACACACAAGTTCACCCTGCACCCTTCCAGAGATGCTGCTGTCTTATCCTGGGATGTAAGACAGATGTAGCAGTAGTACACCCGCGCACACACACACACACACACACACACACACACACACACACACACACACACACACACACACACACACACACACACACACACAGTGCTTGCTATGTACAGTTTTTGCAGAAACAAGACCATGTATGTGAGTGGAGAGTCGTGTATCTGTATCTCAATCCGTGTGTGTGCGTAATCAGATTAAAACAGTGTAAAATAATCTCTAAATGCATGCTGATATTTGTGCATGCCTACATGAATCCCCAAATGTGTATTCCGAATCCGTGTGTGCTGATCAAGAATCTGTGTGTGCGTAATCAGATTTGTAAATGTGTAAAACATAGATCTGTAAATGCGTAGACCAATTTCTAAATGCATACATAGATTATTATGAAAACTCTTGTACAAAAGTATTGTACAATACAGGAAATAAAGACAAGTCATCGGTTACGATTTGTCCATGCACGCACATACACATTTGTGCACGCGCTCACACACACACACACACACACACACAGACACACACACACACACACACTAACGCTGTCCGGCTCTTACAGAAACACCACATGACGTTGAGGCCGATCAATAATATCTGTTCTGTAGTTTTAAACACGGCCGTCCGGAGGGCGCCCTTATATGTTCTGTAATATAAAACACATCCTCTCCTACCGCTGCGGCGAGGCTTCCTTTGATGTGCGCCCAATGTCCAGACTGGGAGCTCGTAGGTTAGAAAGAAACACATGGAACAAGCCCAACCACTTAATATATATACGATGTGGCCCTCTGTGTAATTGACTGTGCAGGGAGAACCTAAACATGTCAAGGACATGAGACACACGTGTTTCACTGGGATTGCGGTTCACTCTCATGGTCTCATAACATTTTACCCGGTAATAGTAATAAAAATAAATAAATCTAAAGCACAGCTTCTTAAATCTCCTACAGAGTCTGGACAGCAGAGGCATCTGGAGCGCTACCAGTAGCACTACGCTTAACCGGATTTGGACGTAGCTTCAGGGTTTATGTTGCACAATTGTGCTTTTATTTTTATTTTTTCCAGCCTTAGCACTTCGGGGACCAACTAAAACAGACTCCCTAGCAATTTGTACTTTTGTATAAATAAATAAATAAATGCATGTATTTATTTTTTTTAGTCGGCTAATCAGTTGTTTGCTTATTCTGGTAAGTGTGTTAAAGTTAAACGTCCGCCCTCATGAGACAAACTCTCCCTTTACGGTTGTCTATTCGAATTTGTCGTCCGTTATTTTTCCGATTCGCGTTGCGCTTGCGGCCTATTGGTCAGAGAGGGGCCGCATGGCGTTCTGCCGGTGCTGTGATTCACTCCACTTGTTGCACACGTTTGGTCGCTCCCCACAGCCTTTGCGCCGTATAATTAAAGATTGATGCGTTAGGAACAAAATGAGCAGCGAAGGAAGCCTGGACCCGAATCCCCCCCCGCGCCCCACCGAAAGCGGTCCGATCGCCTTTCATTATGCGGCCGCTGTAATGAGCGCTGTGGAGAACGCGAGACACGCTTTGCATTTTGGAAATCGGGAGACGTTTGGATGGAGTAATGGTATTTTTTCTTTTTTCTCAGGGGGTCTTGGGCTTGGGATGCTGTGGCCTCCTCCTCCTCCTCCTCCTCCTCCTCCTCCTCCTCCTCCTCCTCCTCCTCCTCCTCCATTCATTTCACGTCTGTCACATTCTGGGAGGCAGAGCGTGGCTTGTCGCATGCCAAGGTTTGCATGCATAAATCTTCAAAGAGAATGATGGCGCAGTATGCACCGGCCAGGCGGGTCACGCAATTCAAATTCTCCGCTCCAGACGACACTATAGGCTATCGAATTTCAGCTGGAAAGCAGCATTCAAATGCCCATTTTTCACAGTTTTTTTTTTATATATCCATTTTCTTTTCCGTAATAATATATTTGTGTACGTGGCGAAGGCTGACCTTGCCGGCGATGTTGGTTTCTTTTCTTTTCTTGTAGTCATTATTGTCTTGTGAGTATCGCAGGTACAGCCGGATCTCTCTCTCTCTCTCTTTGTTAAAACCTGAAGAAATGTCACATTGTCAGACACAACTTTCTTTATGTGCAGTTTAAAAAGAACCCATCCCAGACAACAGACATCTCGAACGGAGAACCTGAAACGTGCTGAAAGCTTGCGATAACCGAGAGAATCCATGAAAAATACGGTTACCGTCAAAAGCGTTTAATTTATTTTTTAACCAACTGATGTATTTAAAAAAGAAAAGAAAAGAAAAGAATAAAAGAAAGGAAAAAAATGGAAAAAGATGTTTGGCTGATATCTCCTGAAGTGCCACCATAACTCTCCTGCGTGTGACAGATTTACTATCCTCAGTCTGATCATCAGACTGAGGATAGTAAAGCTGTCGCTTTGTGCCAAACACCGGAATGATCCGTCAGATTCTGAAGGATCATTCTGATGTTTGGCACACGGCGTCTTTGTTTTCCCCGGTTCCCTTTAACGGTGCCATCGAACCGAAAACGAGACCTACGGGTATTACCTCACCTCACGCCAGAGAGACGAGCGGTCCTCCTACGTATAGACCATGCATCATTCCAGTCCTCAACTCCCCCTATAGGGTTGTAATCTTCGCTAAAATAAGCGCTTCAGCAATATCTCGCTATTTATCTTCGGTTCAGTGGCACACATCTGACAACAATCGTTTTGGTTTTTTTTTTAGTAGAGAAGCTTTGAATATTTCCAACGAACTTGATGCTGAGAATGCCTTTGGAATGACGGCTTTCAGAAAGCCGTTACGCAACGTGTCTCGGTGATCCCTGAACTCTCCCACCACCTCCACCAATCTCCTCTCCCTGATTACCACTTACATGTGCGTGCAGATGAAAGGAGGTGCTGAGTTCAGGCACGCATCAGATGAAACGCACACCAATCTCCCCGACCAATAATCCTCCTCCTCCTCCTCCTCCTCCTCCTCCTCCTCCACCCCCCGCCCTCTCCACCCAACATCCCCGGGCTTAGTGGTGACTGCTCGAGGCTCCTTGCTGAGGCTCCTTGCACCACCACCAACACCACCTCCACTACCACCACCTCCACCTCCACCACCACCTCCACCTCCACCACCACCTCCACCTCCGCCACCACCACCTCCACCACCACCTCCGCCACCACCACCTCCTTGTATCACCATTACCACCACCACCTCCTTGTATCACCATTACCACCACTACCTCCACCTCCTTGTATCACCATTACCACCACTACCACCACCTCCTTGTATCACCATTACCACCACTACCTCCACCACCACCAATTCCTTGTATCACCATTACCACCGCCACCATCATCACCACCATTACCACCATTACCACCACCACCTCCTCGTATCACCATGACCACCACCATCATCGCCATCACCACCACCTCCATCACCATCACCACCGCCTCCACCCTGAGGGGATTTGTTCACCTGAGAGTTACGGTTCAACTCTTCTTCTGCTTCAGGATGCCGTCATTAGCGATCATCAAACAGAGAGAGCGACGCCTCGAGTTCTGCAGTGTAAACAGCGGTGACAAATGGCGCCATGTCCTTTCTATTCGTCTGCGTGGCGTTGTTTGTTTTGTGTGCCGCCTTTTTCACCCGTCCTGTGAGTGGCTAGCGCGGCTTGTGGAAACATTCGTTGGGGTTAAAATAATTTTACAGAGTTTAAACATTTCTATTCCCATGATTACTCGAAAGCCGCAAATCAAAAGCTAATCAGGAATGACTAATGCATTTCTTTCATCATAATTCACATTCACACACACACACACACACACACGCGCTGGTAAAAACTGGACAAAACAATAAACAGATTCTATTTGTGTTTGATTGCTGCCCGCCAGTCAAGTAAAGCTTGTTTGGAGACTGTAATTGAATGAAACTTTTCTGTACTTCAACAACATATTTCAGCCAAGGATTTGTGTAATTAACAGAAAGACTAACACACACACACACACACACACACACACACACACACACACACACACACACACACACACACACACACACAGCGAGAGAAGTGATAAGGCCATGCCAACATTTGGTACATCATTCCTCCTCCTCCTCCTCCGTTAAACAATATTAAACTAAGGAAAAATTGTTTGTGTTTTTACCACAGAACCGACGCAATCCACTGGCACAAAATCACGTTCATTATCAAAACACCAAAAACACCAAAACACCCATTATTAATCAAAACATAATGAAGGGTGTGCCGAAACTTCGCCTCCACACAGGCGTGGTGTGGAGATTGTTGGCTGTTGGTGAGTGAGATACCGATTCAGGCTTTTCACACTTGACCCAAACGAAGAACCGAAAAGCACTGAGAAGGGAAGAGAAAGGAGGAGAACGGAGTATGTAGGCAATAAATACATATATGTGTATACATATATATATATATATATATATATATATATATGCATATACAAATGCATATACAAAGGTTCGATGCTACATGTCATTCCCTCTGGATTTTGTACATAATTGGATTGAGTTTATTTTGGCAGTTATACTATTACCCTATAATATACTTATTGCTTTCTAGTATATTTATCTTTATATATATAAATATATTTGTATCTTTATTTTTGTCTCGCGTATTTCATCTTTCTAGTATATGATGCCCCCCAATAAAAGACCTGAACTTGAACTCTTACTTTGAACTCCACTTTCCTGTCTGTTTGCACTTGTTGTGCCCATAAAGGAACTACAAGAAGCCCATGAAAATATGTATTAAAATAATTCGCCTGTATTTCTGCTGCTGTAAACACCCAAATGTCCTCGCCTGGGGATCAATAAAGTGTTGTCTTATCTTATGTTACAAAAGCAAAAACATGATTGGCGAGTGCTGCTTGAGCGCATCTTATAACGATGGTGACATTGATTAAAATCGCACACATAGACCGTGTCCCCGAGAGGAGTCACCCAAAAACCGAGCGTTTAACATGCTCTATTTATTCGGTTTTAGCGGTTGACTGGTGGTGTCTGTTTATTTGGACGATGGTGTGCGGAGGTTGTGGGAAAACAAGCCTTGTCCAGAAGTGATTTATCATTAATTGTATCCCCTTAACTGTTTTCCACTAATGGCTGGCATGAATGAACTGCACAAACATGTAAAGTATGTGCACTACTGCCCCAGCTGTGAGACCCAGCTGGTGTGTGTTTGTGTGTGTTTGTGTGTGTGTGTGTGTGTGTGTGTGTGTGTGTGTGTGTGTGTGTGTGTGTGTGTGTGTGTGTGCGTGCAACAGAGACAAGATGTCGTTTGACATCTAACTGGATGTGCAAAAAGCAAGTAAGGTGCAGAGTATGTACATATGTATAGTGTAATATATACAGTATATATATATAACTAATAATAAGATATATGCAGTAGGAACAGAGTCAGTACAAGTCATGCTAGTATAGATGTTATATACAGAATTAGGTATGATATGAATATGGTTTAAATATGAGTACACTATAGGTGAGCTATGTACAGAATGGACAGTAGTAAATATATGAATACACTGTAGGTGAGATACAATATGGACAGTGAGTTAAGAGACAGTGAGGTTAAGAGTTAAGAGGTGGTTGGTTGATCGAAGGGGCGGGGGGGGGGGGGCGGGGGTGTTGACCCGATATAAATTTGGCTACATCTCCAAGACATGACCCTTCATGCTCCTGTAGGCCCGCCCTCTGCTATTGGATGGCGTCACGCGCCGTAGGCTGGGAGCGCTCGTCCGACGGAGGTCATCAGTTCGAACAATGACCTTCGACGACCTTCTCGCTCGCTCCGTCTGCTGTGTGTGTGTCCGCCACCGCCGCCGGGGTCGTGTCCGGGGAGGTTAGCGGCCCCGTGTGTCTGTCTGCACCCACACCACCATAACAAAAAAATACGATGCGTTGCGGTTCGTTTTCACCCACACCTCATTTCTTACAACTTATCATTTCTTTCCCCCCAAGTTGCGTTTCAGACAGCGCCAACTGTCTCTCAACCGAATGCTGAAAGTATTAGGGATTTAATGGGGGGACATTTCGTAATATTTCCGCGTTATCGAAATGCATCACAATCCCCTAGAATTCCCTTGCATATAGTCACACACATATTTGGCAACTTGTTGATATTCTCCCCCCCCATCCCCAGATTTACGGTTGTGTAGGGCCGTTACACAGACACCCTTACCACTTGCACAAGTGGTGCGGATGACATCTACTGTTTGGTATTTAAAACGATCACAACACGGACACAGAATTCATATTTCAATATTTTTATTGTTTATTTTAAATTGAGATATTGTTGGAGGGATACTAAGTAGTTTTGGACCAAGGTTTTGACATGACGTAGGCCTACATGTATGTCAGTGTAGTACATATATTATACGCACAAACTAGAATGCAACATAACAATATCGTGTTACAAGCGATAGTGGTGTCTGTGGTTTTATTTAATTTAATTTTTTACTGATTGTAATTCACTCTGTGAGTGTCTTGTCATGGCTTGTCTTGTCCTGTCCTGATGTTTTATGTGAGGACCACAATGGAAATAAGTCCTGGACTGTATTGTGTTTTTGTTGATGTCTTTTAATGTGTGTAAGACATTTCTGATACAATTAAATAAATCAAATCAAGTAGTAAGCAAGCTATGTAAGATCAAACTTCAAACAGAAAAAGAAATGTCTCGAATTGTGCCCTAAAGATGTGTCTCAGGTATCCCTAAGTAAGACTAAGGACTTCAGTTCACTTAGCTGTGGCTTGTTAGGAATTCTGCTCTGATTGGCTGTCGGAGTCAGCTGACTCCGAGACGTCTTCCTCAGTCCTTTCTAAGGGGAAACATCTCCGGCTTGTTGCTCCATCTTGACCCTCCACTCTTTGTTATCAGAGGTTAATAATCTTAAGATGGACACATGCCAGGGCCTACATACCAAACATATGTGTGTGTGAGTATGTATGTATGAATGTGTGTGTGTGTGCATGTGTGAGTATATACACACATGCACTCAAACATACATAAGTGTGTGCGTGTGTGTGTGTGTGTGAGAGAGAGTTGGGTGAACATACGTGTGTGTGTGTGTGTGTGCATGTGTCAGTATGTTCTTATGTGAGTGTGTGTGTATGTCAGTATGTTCTTTTGTGTGTGTGTGTGTGTATGTGTGTGCATGTGTCAGTATGTTCTTATGTGAGTGTGTGTGTATGTCAGTATGTTCTTGTGTGTGTGTGTGTGTGTGTGTGTGTGTGTGTGTGTGTGTGTGTGTGTGTGTGTGTGTATGTGTGTGCATGTGTCAGTATGTTCTTATGTGAGTGTGTGTGTATGTCAGTATGTTCTTGTGTGTGTGTGTGTGTGTGTGTGTGTGTGCGCCTGAGTACAAGGTTGTGTGTGTCAGTGCCTGCGTATGTCTGTTTTTTTTTCTCCAACATTTCACCTGTTTTCCATTTTCCTAAACTGCTAGTATTTTCCTCCCGGCGTGAAGGAGTACCTGAGTGGGGCCCTTCTGCGTTGCGTTTAACATGCTGTCTCCGTGTTCACGCGTGTTCATGCGTGTTCTTCCACCCGGTGACGCGGTTCCTCCTCGACTCCTCACACATGAACGTTAAGAGCCGAAAAACAAAAACAAAAACGGCCCTGTGTAAATAAAGTTTAGGTCAATCAAGACCAGACGTACGGTGACGAGAACAGAGGCCAACATTGACCGCTGTGGCTGTCGCTCTTCATTAAGGGGACTAGTTTCCATCCAGGGGGAGGCGAGTGGAGAGACCGCCGCTGAGCCGCCCTCCCGTCTCCTGTCTCCTGTCTCCTGTCTGGGCACAACACAGCACACTGTGGTACGCCAGGGATGGAGGAGGTCGCTCCATACCGTCCAAACAGAGAGGGGGAGGCATGAAAGCCGCTGGTCTCTGTACCTCTGTTGGTGTCTCTCTCTCTCTCTCTCTCTCTCTCTCTCTCGTTCTCTCTCTCTCCATTTCTGATGTCTGTCTCTCTCTCTCTCTCTCTCTCTCTCTCTTGTTCTCTCTCTCCATCTCTGATTTGTGGAGGGTGTATGTGGAGTGTGTGCTGTTGATGGCTGGTCTACAGCCTCACCTGGCCTGAGTCAGACTGATTGGACTCTGGCTGGGTGGGGCTGCACACCTGTGGTGCATGAGCAATCATGGCACCCAGGATAAACCAGCCATCAACACACACACTCGAGGGGAGGAGCCACAGTCATGGCAGTTGTACCATCAGCTCGGCGAATACCAACAGCCTTAATCTCCTAATAAACACCTTGCAACTACCATCTACCCGTGTCCTGTGTCGGAGGGCCCCAAAGGAAAGCCACTTAGGTGGCGTGTGGTGAGGGACACCCTGCCACACTGATGTTTCTCTCTCTCTCTCTCTCTCTTGTTCTCTCTCTCTCTCCATCTCTGATCTCTCTCTCTCTCCAAGTCTCTTCTTCCCAGTTAAATCTTCACCAGTCGCTGTCATAGAGGTCCCTCCTCTTGTCTACAAATGGCCCCTTGGAGAAATCCTCTGTTGAAGTGGAACTAGAGGATTATTATATAATAGTAGTATTAAAAAAAACGACGTCAGATTCTACGGTTGGAAATAGCGTCCATAGCAACGGTCTGTTATTCATAGCGGCGGTCTGCGATTCAAAAATAACAGACCGTACCATGTCATAATTGACCAATCAGCATCGAGTCTTCCACAAAGCCGTGTAATGAAGCTACTATAATTTACGGTGAAATTGTATCCCTGAAGAAGAAAGAATGTATCCTGATTTTGATCAGCGTGATGAAAAAGACTTGGCTCTGGTGCTCCTGCTGGAGATTGGTGGATCCCTTGTGGTCGAGTGTGTGGGCTGAATTTTCCACTGACCTTTTCACCGGTAGACCAACAGACACAAAAGAGTGGGGAAGGATTGACGGCCGGTCTTTGTCAACGAGAAAAAAGCTAAACCGAGAGAGGTACTTCTCAATTGCCATGTGCTAAAAAACTGCAAACTGTGTTGCTGGCATGTTTGGAAAACATCTAAGCTGAGAGGCCCCGGAGGCCCAGGAGGATTCTGGGTAGATCAACAACACGACCTCATGAGCAGGACAGTAACCAGACTGCATGTCCATTAAGGTTGGAGAACGGATGTAAGACCCGATGCATTCAAATCTCTGTATAACAGGTGGAGCCGTTTATTATTTATCATCACGTCATTCATATTGCTTTCATCCAAAGTGACTTACAGCGATTTTGTTTTTGGTATGGGTTAAGCATCTTGCTCAACGATGCTAACAGGTAGGAAGCAGACATTGGGGGGAAGCAGGTGGTAAGATGGGGTGTTTAAAGAGGGTTTCATTGGTGCTCTAAAAGGCCCTCAGTACTCAGCCATAATTCAACCATTCATTAGCCATTAGACATTGTTATGGACCGCACACAACGGAGGGTATAAAATAATATAGCCTACCTTCAAAGCAACCAAGCAAAGCGTTAGCGAAAGGTCATTCGGGGATCTTTTTGACAAGAATCAACCGTTTGCGTTGCCAACCGCTGCTGCAAAGGTGATGTTTTTCTTGTTGTGACCACGTGTGCGTGCGAGCCAAGCCTGCGTGCGCTCGAGACAGGGAGCGGACAGGGAGCGGACAGGCAGCGCGCAGCAGGGATTTATTAGCGGCTAACGGTAGAAATGCACTGGAGGAATGGAGCACTTCGAGGCTTTGGCTCGCAGATCTCTCGGTTGTCGTCATCGCCGTCTCCCTCAATCACAAGCGATGCAATGGCTGACTGAGTATACAGGTTTTCACGTGTCTCTCGCCGTTCGCCGTTACCTGGCTGTTGTCGTTGGATGATGGCTCTGAGGAAACGCTCACAGGCTCCTCCACCCCTACCTGACACAGGAGGGTAAAAATAATAATAGTATTGGCGGAGGCCGTGCGGCCGGTTTGGCTCCTCGCTGTTCCTGTCAGGTTGGCTGAGGTATCAATTCCTTGGGCTTTTTTTTCTCCCTCCAATTTTCATCTTCTCTGTGTGTGGATGGTTTCCATTGATGACCGGTCATTAGGCCTCGTGAGTTAACCCCGCATAAAAGGACAGTGCGGCGCAGTGCCAACAATAACAATAATAAAATATTGATATCGACGATGATGATGACGATGACGATGAATCTGGTGCTCTTGATAGCATCCAAACCCGCATGCGTCCTCAGCTTTTTTTCCCCATCGACCGCAGAAAGTGAAAGTTACACAGGGACGTTAATATTTGGCTGAAAGCGAAACGGCAAAACAATAAAACACACATTCTCTCTCTGCGTTTTTTTTTCTCCTCCATTTAGATTTACATAGAAACCGTAAGCGGACACTCGCGGCGTTTCCAGCCGTGGTCTACGAAGCCTTAGCAAGCTGCTCTGGAATGGTTATGCAAGCGGGTAGAAAGGAAGAGAGCGAAACCGGATCCGCGTTGAGAGGATGGTTTCTCTGTGAGCTTATGAAAGCCGGTCACAGAGGTGAACCCAACACACAGGTAATAATGAAATAGTGGAAATACAGTTGTGTGTGTGCCCTTTTGTGACACGGTCAACTTCTGTTCACGGAAATGTGTTAAAACGTGGCAGGGAAGAGAGCTGTGGGCCGTCTTTGGTTGTCGCACCATGCGTGCCGCTGTCCAGTTCCCCCAGATCCTCTTGGGGGTTGTTAAATTTGTCGAGTCTCTTTAGTAGAGCCAAAGAAAAGGGGAGCCGCGGTCTTAGGAGAAAAAGCAAAAGCTTATCAAAAGCCGAGTGAGTTTGTCTGAAGCCTAAAATGTTGGCTTTGAGAAAGAGTGGATTCAGACCATTTGGCTTCTGACACAGTCTGACGCACTGTGGAGTACAATAATATAAGTTATTATTATTCTTCAGTTTTACCTGCCACACGTGAAAGTATGATATTCAGACTATTGAGACGATAGAGTTCCCTTTTTTAAAGTGACTCCCATCGGGAGGTTATGAGTTGTTGTTTCTCTAAATAAAGCTTCACCCAACTTCTCCACTTCAAAATTCAAACTATTTCTGCAAATGAAAGCCAGTCAGTGTGGAAGTGTTTACGCGCTCAGATGTCCCTCCTTTAACCAAACGTATTCCAGGTTGACTGCTTGCAGATGCACAATCTTTTGATGGTTTTGTAATGGTAAACAGCGTCGCCGGCCATAACTAGAAGAAGATGATATTCCCTTTCGCTGTATTTCTGGCAGAGCAAGAGAGAGGGCATTTGGACTATTCTCTGTGTGTTGAAGACAAGTGTCTCCTTTATCATTTAAGCCATGCAACATCAACATCGTTTATTTAATCACATCCTCCACCCAAACGGCCCCGGTTGACCCCCAGTCCAACCTGTTTATTTCATGGAGGATTTATGGAACACATACAGTATCTTGGCAGCGATAGCGCGTTTTTTTCCATACATACATGCATGTGGGAGTGGCTCACAGCGGTTAGTTTGAATAATTCACGATGCTAGATACATGTTACGTTAAAATGATACACAGACACAAATCCCACCAACAAAATACACTAAATATTCCCCATTTCATCTGATGAGTTATGAGAATATTAGGGTAGTTTACTTTTCTGTTTTTGGCATTATTTTACAATTTATTGTGCTGGCATTTTGAGATACTCTCTTTCCAAAAAATACTTAATTGGGTTAGTATTGGCTTAATTTTTAGCCAACAATGATTGGATGCTAAAACAGGTGAAGTAGTCACTAATGTGTACAGTCGGGAAAGCGTTCGGCTGGGAAACGTAATTATTCAATGGAGCCAGGAAGGCAATTTTACTTAGATACAGATCACAATATCGAAATGGAAATGGAATTACTGTTAGACCACTTGGTGAATTTCAGCTAATGTACCTCGCTATTTTCCCTGCCCTTGTATAGCAGATGTCAAAGTTGAGTACAAATGAGTGATATACTTTTTTTCTTAAATCCACTTTTGGCACTTCGGTTCTTTCCCTGACAATGAAAGATTAAGATTTACGGGTGGCGCCCTTTGAGAAAACACCATTACTCATATACATGCTCTCCATCTTACTGTTTGTTTAAATCCTGCCTCACATGTGGACATTTTTTTCTGGTCCTTGTTGTGTGTTGCTTGATGACGTGAATGATGGCTCCACCTGGGGAGTGTTGACTGGCGACGTCTAAGCCAGAAGAAGTTCTCGTTGGATGCAACGAAATCATCTTCTTTTTGTAAGTGGACATAAAATATCTGAAAGTTTCATCAGCTATCGTCAAGGGCTTTTATTTTCTGAAATAGAAGTCAGTTTTGCTTTGCTTGAGGCAAAACATTGTGACAGTGATATCCTGTGCTTGATTCACTGTCACTGTGTTTTTTTTCCCATGGTCAGTAGTGCTGACTCATTAGAAAAGGGAAATGGCATCAGTGGAGCGGGCCTAATGGTGGACTCCTTCTCCACCTCGGTTCTCAGCTGCCCTGACCTTGGGTGTCACTCGCGTATTCACATGCAAGCACAGGCTCCCGGCCAAGCAGATGATGAGAAACAGTGCAATATTTTCCAGATGTTTTTCTATACAAGCAGCCTCCATTTATCGACTGGGAACCTTGAAAACAAAAAAAGAAAGGTTTTAAATAAATAAAACGTGGGTGACATTTTTTTTTTTTCCCGGCATGAAGTCCCACGACGACGTTGCCAGTTGGTTGTGAAAATAAACACACGCGTGGAGGGCCGCGCTAAATCTTCCTAAGCCTATGGCCCTTCTGATGAGTTCAAATAACTTCTCTCTAACAATGTCAAAATGGCCACTTCAATGTATTTCATCAGCGGGGGTTTTTGACCGTCTAAAAAACACATTAAAGCCCCTTCGTCGGGGAACAAAGCGATGATGACCGCAAGCGCGGCGGACGATCGGGTCAAACGTTATTTATGTCCCGGAAAGAATGTTGTTTAACCGTCGGCCGGGAGGAGGTAATGTAACGTATGTGACAGGCAAACAACGTCTCAATGTAGTGAAATAAACGTTCCCCGCTGAGACCTCGCGGTTCTGGTTGTGGACTCAGACGTCTGCACCGCTCGCTTTGCTCATGTTACACTATCCTGCGTCCTCAAACCCTATTTCATCCGTCTTCTGGTGCGAGTGTGAGTTTAAGTTAGGTCATCTTTCTGGTGTCAATTTCATATATTCCTTAAATAAAAATAACAATTTTGTGACTCAATTTACTTCCAGGATTAAATACATTGGCAAATGTATTTTTATTTCACAAATAAAACATGTAAGGCACATGTAACATGTAAGATCTGCCGTCTTCTTCTTCTTTCAGTGCAGGAGATCGCTGCGTTACTTCTCCTGAATGTAACGGTCTCAAAAAATCTATGTCGAAATGTCTTTTTATCAACAACAGTGCTTGGCGGGCATATATGACAGGAACTATGCTATACACATACCATGCATATTCCCCTCGGTGCACTAAACATCCCACGGATTTGTCCGGAAAACAAAAAGATAAAAATATAGAATACATGTACAGCTGTTGTTTTCCTCTCTGTACGATATACACCATACATACACTCTGAACATGCTTGAATGATTACGCAAGTATACTGTATATAGTCCATGTAAACACGACTAAACGTCATACAGAATAAGCGGGCCACTGTTCGTCCGCCGTTTGTATTTGTCCAATAGCATCGCAGGGCAGGACAAGCGTATGGGAAAATCATTCCTTCCCCAAAAGGACCTCAAAAGAGTCATAAATAACCAAAATGTCAAAGTTTGAAATATCTATTTGGCTGACGCACGCAAATGAGAACATCAGATTGGCAATAAAAATGGTGATAAACGTTGCCACTGGGCTGACTGCACATGAAGACGGATCTCACATAAAGAATGACTCACAGGGGGGACACGACATAAAAAGGCCACAAAACCACACATTCCCACTTAATACCGCTTCGCCAAGCATTGTTTCCATTGATTTCTTAGTTGATTTCGCTTCGAGGGAAATGGATGAGCCACCAGAGTATATTCTTCGGCCCTAAGGAAATGCTTTCCCCTAAGGTGTTTTAAAAAACAGGCATTCGCCACAATGGCCAGATTTAAAACGGTTAAGTATCAAGGTGTCTTACTGTTTTCATCACACATCCTCTTGCTCTTACAACATATAACATTTATTTGAATTCACTCACAAAGCCTCGCTAAACTGTTTGTGGGAGCAGCCCTAGTTTATAATGGTTCTGCTCAGTTTGATGAAATCGTTCAGCAAGGCTGAAATAGCTTACAAATTCACAGCCAATATCCAAGACCATCCCACGTGGTTCAGGCGAGCAGTGACTATAACTCAGACAACCTCCTGATGACCTGTTTGACAACAGCAATAGTCATATTGTAAACATCATCACTCATATCCGTGTAAAACTATGTTCTGCTTGCTCAGCGTATGTTTGTTCCAAGCATAACCGAGAATTGTATAAATATTGAACCTATTTCTTCATCTTCTTTTTCCCTCAAGGAAGATTTGTTAGATTTTTTGTCCAGAAATTTGATTGACAAAATTGAATGAATGCCTATTGATTAAAACAAAGACCTACGTGGAGTTCACAGCACATATACTCAGCATTAATAATGAGTTCATATGATCTGCAAAGCTATGGATTGATACTGGCAAATGAGGGGAAACCTACATGTAGCCTAAATAAACCCCACAACTATTTAAAGGTATCAAATCACACAAAGGTAATTGATGATGCATGAGCACAATGTATGACCTGTTAGTTAATAACATCCTGACAGAGGTGAATTATCAACATTCCTCACAGAGCTGCAAACCGCCAATTAGTCATGAAAAATCATTGCTTTATAGTCGACACGTCGGAGCGCTTTTTCCCATTTCTGAAACATTATCCTTTCACAAGAATTAGGACAAACATTGGCCGCGCGCCACGCGCTCATTTATTTACTTCTGCGTTTGCTATTGAAGGCTAACGGAGCCAAATGGCAGAAAAGAAAAGCGATTATTCTTATTTAATAGTGTTGAGATTGCACCATCAACATTGTTGATCTCCCATGTACGCCTGTGAAACCACAAAACGGACAATAGTAACGATAAAGGAGGCAGGCCTATTGCCTATCACCCCATAAGTCAGTAGGGGGGGGGGGGGGGGGGGGGGTGCCTATAGCTAGGGGCCGACTTTTTGAAGAAAAAGAAAAAGTACCCGACACCCCACAATACCCATTATTGAAGACAAACCTGTGAGGGGCCTGCATGTTGAGGTGTGTGACAGTGTGTGAAAAGGATGCCTATGAACCCCCACAACTCAGAAAGAGGCTCTTAGGGTGTGCATTGAAATGCACACACACACACACACACACACACACACACACACACGCACACACACTGACACACATGACGTGCGTCCTATAAAAAAAGGCACATCCTCGAATGAACTTTGAATCTTGTGGCCAAGAAGGTGCGAGACTAAAGACAATTCGAGGAAGGGGAAATATCCACAAGAACTTCCTTCAAAGACAAGCCTTCATCATGCGCTATAAGTGGCGGCTGCTTAGCTCGGTGCACTGCTATTGTATTTGAAGTCACCGTAGGATGCCATATGCATACGACATCAGCTGCCTTAAGGGAAGACATCAGATGGCCCAGATAAGAGGACTATTGACTTCCTGGGCCAAAACATCAGACCATGGGAACATGGTCTAATCATCCGGTAGGCCTACCATATTTAGGATTTGGGTACTCAGGATCTGTTATTAGAAACACAAAGAGGAAACACACGGCACAACATCTAACTTGTGGTCATTTTAACGGGATCATTTCACATGTTTATCCACTCCCACAGACATCGATAAAACAGTATGAAGCAATTGTTCGCTTGTTTATGGAGCCTAATTCATGTATAAATACTGTAGGCCAACATAAAATAAAACATTGGTTTTGTATTTACCCTTTGGATTGGACACTGTATGATCGATGTGAGATAACTTTGACAACTTTTCCCTGTTTGATCCTGCCTCCAACATAAACATCCCAGCATTCACTTCCTGTATAGTGACTCATTTCCTGCCCCCAGCAATCGACCAAGTGGCTTGTGTGATCTACCTGCCTGTGAAGGCTCTGAATTAATACAAAATAAGTATTAATAAGGGCCCTTATTTTACCACCAGGTAAACCAGGGGTCCTCATGCATCCATCATACATCAGGGTGATCATTCCCACTTGTGATGTCACTAGAGGGCAGATTTTGACTGGCATGTAACGGCTAATCAACATCACACCTGAAGGTAAAATAGGGGCCCTTTGCGTCTTCCTAAACGCGGTCTACTACACTGAATGTGTTTTATGACCTGACAATCATGCCAGACACCCCTGTAGAGGGACATTGTGTTGCCTGTCAATCATTTCCATTACACCGAGATGTTCTCTTTTTCTCCTCTTCTCAGTGAAAAACACAACGCTCAATGAGGCGGTTTTCAAGAAAATCACGTCCAAATATCCACTAGACACTTCAACTGAATGGAAGCACACTAATTTGCAGCTGCTGTAAAAGCATCACCTTTCTGAATTTGTTCACAAATTGACACAATTTAAGAAGGCCGGCATTCAAAATGCATGCACTGATGTCTTCACTCCTTGGCAAAACAACAGCTCTACAAATTACAAGGTTATTTTGGAAATGGCTTTTTTGTGTGTGTATATAATGTGAGCCTACTGTAAGCAATTCAACCAACATGAATATTGCATGCATTCAAATAAATCTTCAAATATGTTGTATATCATCGTAATTGATTCAATCATGAAGAATGAATCATGCGAGCATTCAAATAAACCATTAAATATTTTTAACGTATAACATTTGTATACTGTATTCAATTACAACAACATGAACCTGGCAAGCGTTAAAAAAAAATAATTTAAACTGAAGTCCTCAGCTATTCAAGAACAACCAATACAACATGTTACAGATGAGACTACCATTGATGTGAACAATATAACAACAAGAACGAATGCTAAGGCTCAGGCTGGTGAATCATCCATAGCATATCAGATCTGCCAGCGCTTTCATGTCATCATCACTTTGATATTCAGATATACTTCTTCGGGATTCACTGTTAGATGCGTCACGTTAAACCCATTGTCAGACGTCACCCATAAGAATCATAGCGTTGGAGACGATTACGTGAAAATAATTGAACAAATTCCAATGTGCTTCCTCAGCTGGAGGACAGCTAGAGCAACAACATAAATTGTATTTTTTTGTGGTATTATAATGACAACTTTTAAGCAATGTTGCGCGGGTCGTAGCTCATCTGAATGAATTAATTCTTGGACACTATATTGACAGACACGGGTTTGACTAAAATGCTTTGTGTAATGTATTGATTGGTAGTCTGGGAACGTCCATGACGTGAAAAGACCGTGGGGACTATAGATCCAACATGCTGAAATGTAACTAAGCTTCTCATACTCCCACCGAAAATATCAATATCTTCCTCCAAAATCCTGACAGAAAAGCGTAGGGAATGTTCCACGCAGCATCAGGCAGCGTCTTGATTATACACTAGGAGTGCGGTATTAGGGCAAGGTTATTCCCTCTAGTCCACGTTTCCTCAGATCTGTTTCTTTTAGGATATGACATAATACAGCTGTATAATCCATTTCATGCACGTGTCAAGTTACCGCAAAATGATTCAACTTGATTAGCTCATCATTGAATCCCATTCATGGTTATTGTCTATGAACAGATTAGTCTTAGTGTGAAAATGCCCCTGGATTTAGAGGACTACTGTGTTCCCAGAAAGAGCCCCTATGAAGATATAATCAAATAAACCTATTGTATGTGATTGATGTAGTTTATATACTAAAGTATAAAAGACCCCTCTGCTGGACCCTATAGGGTTCCTTGTGGCCGTTATAGGATGGATTTAAATAAAGTACCAAACAACAATCAAAGCATTGTGCCCACTGACCTCAAGACAATGCAATTTTATGTATAGCCCTTTAACACGGTCAGAATGATTAGACAGTTTCCTCTATTATTATTTATTCTATTATATTCTGTTCCATTATAATATCCTAGTTAGTAGTGTACCATGTTTTATGTCCACGTGGATACGTCAGTGACGATAATGTATTTACTCTGAAAACAACTTGACTGAATGTATCAGTCAGACTATTTAACCTTAACCTACAGAGTGGTTACAATCTTGCATCTGAAATGCAGTACACATTGTTCTCATTCTGACCTAAATTCCTCAACTCATTCATCAATGGCCTTCTATAGGTCTCTGCATGCCAGCTTAACCTCAGCTACAAATAAACGTTCAATTGTTTTTTTTTTCAATGCGCTTTTTCCTTAGATGGTCTATTTCTGCCTCACCAAAAGTCAGCCAACGTCATATTGAATGTTCCCGCTGCCTATGTTTTGGATGAGCACGCATTTACACGCATAGACATAAATCACGCTCCTAGTCTGAATGTTATCATGGATGTCTATCTGGGAAGTATGTTCTGTTGCATTCCTTTCAGGCTACACACCGAACATCAAAGGCATCATAAAAGTTAACAGAAATTATTACAAAACTAGCACCTACTGCAATTGTAGTAATGAAAAAGTATTCTATTAATATTTTTTCTTGCACATCATATCCATACTTGGAGACGGTATTGTGTGCCAGGTTTGATGCCAGAGGTATTGTGTGACATACTTTCATCTCTGCATACGTCACATACACTTGCATGTGTTTTATCAGATCTGGGATGGTATTACAGGTTAAGATTAATACCACAACCGTAAATGTCCAATTATGGTCACTTGAAAAGGATACCATAAAATGACAATAGTGTGAGGCAGACGCCTCACATCCAAGGTTAAGTATGTATACAGTCGGAAAGGAAATCATGGTCTGTTTAATATGGTGTGGCCTGATTTAGACATAAACATCCCATTGTATACACACGCCGACAGCAGAGCAAAACACGTGTGTGTTGTTTCGAGAGGTAAGAAACCGGGTTCAAGCGTGGCCGTGAAAGAGGCGATTACATCTCCTTCACTGTCAGAATCCATAAACAAAAAAATAGCTAGTTATTTGGCTTGACACCCTCAGACGCTTATATGGCGTGAACAGAAATCCAAGGTGGATGGGGGTCACCGTTGTGAGGGAACGCCATTTCCGTTCAGGTTGCAGTCTGCTCCAGTGGATCCAGGGGCTGAACGCAACATCATATGTTGCATAGCACTTGCATTGACTCCAGTGCATGTGTTTACAGTTTATGGGGGCCTCGCTTTCCCATATTATCTGACGGTCCATCACTTTTTATTGGTTTCTTGGGCTATTTGACGCTGTGGTTTTTGCTGCTGTCATTTTCTATTGCATTTTTACACTTTAACATTGTACAGTCCATGAACTGATGAACTTTATCTTGTAGGCCTATATAATCCCCAACCAAATAGAAAGACGCCTACATAAACCACAGCAGCTCAATAATGCTGTTCAATAACACTTCGATGCTGCGCATTGGGGAAAGCGTGAGCCTGGTCGTTCAATCAATATAATATACTTTCCCCATAATGATATGGATTATGGACAGGGTGTCCTGGTCCAGAACCAGAACCTGGGGCCTCATAACAGAAACTCCCTAACTCTGAATCTATCTTATCTTAAGATAGGATAGCATTTAGGGGTTTTGGTATTACAGAAGCAGGTTTCCTAACTTAACTTAGGATGAGATCCTATCGTATCTTAAGATAGGAATTTAGCCATTACAGAACCATCCTAAGTTAGGAATTTCCTAAGTTAGGATCCCTAAGTTAGGTTGCCATTCATCCTGTCCTAAATTCAAAATAACTGTCACCAACTGAAAAAAATATGGCAGCAGCACTGCTTGTGTATGTTTGACAATGAAGATGAACATATTAACAGAAATGTAATGGCAGAAAGGCTACTTAGACCGCATAATGATGCGTTACATTTTCCTGACCATATTTTATTTTAATTTTATCGCCTGCCAAGACATTTAATTTTGAATTTGGTGGAAGAATTACGTCTCAAAATTAAAAGCCCTCTTCTTACTCTCAGCTGTACCTGCTATGACCATAGCTTGCTGTTTCGTTTATAAAGTTCAGGCTCATTAAAGTAACGCGTTCTATCAGTCTCATGCACATTCTAAGTGCAGAAACAGTCATAAACTATCGATTGCCGTCGAAAACAGACAGAACAGTTAGGATTTCCTAAATAAAGATAAGATAGGAAGCCACAGATAAGATAGGAAACGGACATTAGGTTAGGCACTGCTTCTGTAATAGGAAGTTAGGATTTTTCCTATCGTTGGTTTCCTAACTTAAGTTAGGATGAGCAGTTAGGATTGTTTCTGTTATGAGGCCCCAGAACCTGAACCAGGGATGGGTTCTTGATCCAGGTGATGAAACCGTCCATTTAACAGCACACATCCCCACCATGCGGTGGCGCCTCGTCAACGCACACGTCCAACAGCTGAGGGGGCGGGTCCTAAATCTCAGCCTACCTTTCATATGCGTGTCGCTCATTGGCCAAACGGGGAGAGCCGGTGTCCGATACGACCTTCTGATTGGCTGGCCGCGCCGACAGTAAGCCAGCACGTTTGTATGTCTCATTTTTTTCCCCTTCTGGCTGTATCTTCAACATCAACAGGTTTGTGTACACACTTAAAATACAATATATATTGTTATTTACGCGCGCTAACGCCGCCCTGCGAGTCTAACTGCACAGTGTAGGAGTTGATCATTCAACTTTAAGCTAACTATCGCCGATTTTTTTTCCCCCCCCGGGGGGCGTTTTGTATACAACTGTATTTGCTAAATGCCGTTAAATGAGCTGGGGTTACATTGCGTCGCTTTAGCCACGTTAGCTCGCGCTGGCGGGTCTGTGCAGACCGGTGCGCGAGCTATCCCAACTGGCACGTCGATGACGACA
Source organism: Merluccius polli (assembly GCA_030340625.1). Lineage (NCBI taxonomy): Eukaryota > Metazoa > Chordata > Actinopteri > Gadiformes > Merlucciidae > Merluccius > Merluccius polli. The sequence continues at coordinate 22,931 of JAOPHQ010005765.1, read as the reverse complement.
CGAGCGGCGCGCCAGCGCGGTTGCCTGGCAACAATCCGCCACACCGGTGGGCCGAGTCTGCGACGCGACGACGCAAAAGGGGATTCCGTTAAATTATCATAAGTTGACATATTAAATATGAAAATATGTTCGATATGTTCAATATTCCGCCTTTAATATTCAATCCACGAGCCGTTATGCGCCCGCTGCCGTTAGCCTGATGATTATGTAGGCAGTGGGTTGCCATAGCAACAACCTGCAGGGTATCGTGCCCAGGTGCAACGCAACACAGCACAACACAGCGTTTGACACACACACACACACACACACACACACACACACACACACACGCGCACATACACACACGCACACACATACCACTAGCAGTGACGTGTGTTATTAGGTCATCGTAACACAGGTAGGCCTGAATATAACGCTGTGTGCCACCCGTTAAAGGAGCCGCTGTCTGTAGGTAGACATCATCAGGTAAGTGATGAAGTGTGTGTGTGTGTGTGTGTGTGTGTGTGTGTGTGTGTGTTGATGGGCGAAGAGCTGCTTGTTGTAGAAAATGGCTTTGCAAGAAAGGATGCAGGACGATTTATGTGTCTGGGGGGGGTTAATTCAGAGGCTAATCCTCTTTGCGTGTCTTATTTATAGGGATGGGGACGCCTGCAGTGATCCCCGAGGAGCAGCAGCAGCAGCAGCTGAAGCAGAGACGCGGGTCGTGACGCTGCACAGGACGACGAGGGGGGGTCGTCTCCAGCTTGTCATCAGCCACGCAACGCTCTGTAAGATGAAGAAGATATTCAACTTCACCAAGAAGAAGAAGTTCCCGTCCAACACGTCCGACAACGGGAGCACGGTCTCCGGCGGTGGCTACGACTTGAAGGAAAAGGACCTGGGGAAGGTGCACAAGGCAGCGCTGCTGGGCGATGTGGCAAAGCTGGTGCAGCTGGCCAAGAAGAATGACATTAATCAGCTGGACAAGGAGAACAGGTAAGGAGTCACCCTTGGTTTGCTTGAACTCTTGCCACTCGTGTGTCTCGCCCGCATCTTATCAGTGAGTGCCTACATTAGTTAGTTGTGCCTGAAATAACCATTGTGGCGACTGACCTGCGTTGTTGCAGTCAGGTGCACCAGCTGGAGTTTTGTTTTGAGCATAGTTCACATTACACTCAAGTGTTTCCACTTACTTATGTTTCAAGAAAGGATCTCGTTACCCTGGACCAATAGCAGGTGACGGGGGTAATTGGTGGGATTACCGGAACTACTTTGTGAAATGTAGTCAAACTATGCAGGTGTAATTATTGTAGAATTACATGTTTTTTTTTCTAAACAAATTGGATTAAGTAATTGGACATGTAAGAAGCTTATAGTTAGTAGTCATATGGTAGTCATAGTAGCTCTAGTAATCATAAAGCAGATATGATGATTGCAAATTTTATCCAAGGGTTCACATTAAATCTAACAATACATACAAAAGTAACATAGTTATTTAACCAGCATTTATTTTCCTTTGAACTTGGATCAAAGCGCCTGGTTAATGTCAATACTATTATAAAATTAATTAAAAAAAATAATGTGTAAGAGAGCTTGGTTTTGAATAAATCAATGGTGGATGCTTTTATCCAAAGTGTCTTACAATACAGTGAGTGCATACATTCTTAGCATGAGTAGCCCCAGTGGGACTCGAACCCCTAACCCTGCAGCAGTGTGTCCAGCTCAACTGGTGGAACTAGACAGGATTAGGTCTTTTTGAGAAAATGTCAGTTTTTGTTCCTTTCTGCCTGTTACAGAACACCTCTCCATATCGCATGTGCCAGCGGACATGTTGACGTGGTCCAGTTCCTCGTGGAGAGCAAAGTCAAACTCAACCTATGCGACAATCAAAACCGATCCGCCTTGATGAAGGTAGGTTTGATGCTTCTGAAATTCAAATGTTTGGTTCATGAATCATCATAAAATGAATCCTTAAGTTTTTCTTGGCTGCTTGTTATATAAAGCTAACAAATGTAAAACATCACTTTGGACTCTGGTAACTTGTGATGGCATGTGCTATTATTTCTGACATTTTCGAGACTAAATGATTAATCGAAAAAAATTAGAATTCGATTAATCGACTATGAAAATAATCCGTTAGTTGCAGCCCTAGACTCATGTGCCTGTGTGTTACTTACTTTCTCCACCCCAAACTCCTGTCCTCCTCGTGTGCGGTGGCGGCAGGCGGTGCAGTGCCAACACGAGCGCTGCGTGAGCGTGCTGCTGGAGGGCCACGCCGACCCCAACCTGGTGGACATCAACGGGAACACGGCGCTGCACCTGGCGGCCAACATCCCGTCCAGCTCCATCGCCACGCTGCTGCTGGAGCACGAGGCGGACATCAACGCCCAGAACAAGGTGAGGAGACAGCGGTCTTTTTTTACTACACAGACTCGGGTTAGGGGTCATTGTTCTCTTGGTGTGTCGTCTAGGAGAGCAGGAGAACTTACTACTAATACGCGCTTAGCAAATCCGTTATCACGAGGTTTATATACCCCTATATTGTGCTTAAATGTAAATGTTCAGTTTTGTAATGTACACTGACTTTGAATGTGTTTTTTACACAAATGACCTGCCTTGGTTGTCTTTCCAATGACTCATGATTTTGAGTGGGAAAGTGCTTATACTGACTGACGTTTTCAGGAGGGTTTTACACCCTTGGCTGTAACCATCCGGGAGAACCACGTGGAGATGGCCGAGTTCCTCCTCAAAGAGGGTACCGACCTTGATATCAGCGACCAGGGTCAAAGGTCACAACAACTCTCTACTAGCCAATCATGTTTGTTGTAGAAGTAAAAACGCAAGCATTGGTCTATGCTTGGCTCTTTTAATGCTGTGTTTTTTTCTTGTCATTCGTTTGGACTGTTAGGTCCCCATTGATGATCGCCGCGGGGAATGGCCAGATCAGCATGTTGCGGCTGCTCCTTCAGCACGACGCAGATATCTCGCTGAAGGACAGCAAGGGGTGGTCCGCTGACGACCACGCAGTCATCAACGGACACCATGCGTAAGCTGTGGCCCTCATGCTTTTCAGTGTACTTAATGTTGACATGTGTTGGTCGTGCGTACTCTGACGTCCTTTTTTCCTATTTTTGGATCGCTGCTGATCGCAATACTCATCAAATGTATTGCCACATTCTTCATTTTTTTCATCACTTTATTTGAACGCAGCCTTTAAAACCAGGAAAAGACAATACTTATGCCATATCACGATATTATCAAAATCTAAGATGATATCTTGTCTCATATCACGATAGCAATGTAACATCGATATATTGCCCAGCCCTCACACCTTAAAGAAAATACGATACTTATTCCCACCTAGGATTAATAAAGTACTGCATTTTCAGTTGTTCCCACCTAATCATTGAGCATGGCACCAAGCGAAACGGTGTGCCCTCTCCGTCGCACCAAGTCCCCAGCAGAAAGAAGAAGAAAGGCCTGCTGGGAAGTCCTCCCCACGGAGCAGAAGCGGGCTTCTCTCTAGGAGGACCAGCTATCGACAAAGACGGTAGGCAGAAAATTAATCGCATCAATTTTTTATAATCGATTTAGGTCATTCAAGTACAAATACCAGATATTTGCTGCTTGATGCTTCAGAATTTCCAATGTTTGGTTCATGGATTATTATAAAATAAATACTATTTTTGTTTTTCTTGGCTGCTTGTCAGCAAGCAAAGTTAAAACTTTGACTCCGGGGACTTGTGATGGCCGTTAGATTAATTGACTTTGAAAATAATCGGTAGTTGCAGCCCTACTGTCATTCCTGGTTGACCACGGTTGTTTCGTTTATCCCTCATGCAATACCCCTTCAATGGATCTAGAGCATGGAGCACATGCAGCAGGGAAAGGTATTATGTGTGGATACTATATGACTTGGCCTACACAATCATCTCTGTGCTGTTTAGTTTACTCTTCATTTCATGAATTTGCTGATTTCCCGGGAAATCATCCAGTATTTCAATAGCTTATATTTTGTATCATTTCGAAAGGTGAAGCTGTTTTATAATCCATTGTGAGCACAGAAAATATATATGGATATTTCTTTGTGCTACATTTCAGATGCGGAGGATAATTCTCAGTCTGAGTCAGTCAGCAGGTAACGCCCAGCTTCATTGTCATTGTGTGCATTTCGGAACAGTTCTGTATCATGCTGACATTAAACCGCTGTTTAAACTGTTCAGACCTTCAGTGAGTGCTGCAGATGATTGGCCATCGTCGGATGGGGATGACGATGAATTGGATTTAATCCCAAAGGTAATTTTGCACATACGCATTTACTCATCATACGCAATATTTTATTCTTGCAAATGTTAACTTTATTACATTATATTGCGATGCTGATCTCCTTACCCACGTTCTATTCTTTTCACTCAGAAACAGCCGAAGCTAAACCTGAAGAAATTGATTGCCTCTAAGAAGGGAGGGAATGCTGGTAGATATTCGACCATCTATTACCTTGTTTAATACCTCCTACTACTAACATGTGGTTGTAGTAACCATTTCCCCCCCCTCCCTGCCGTCACCTTTAGCCCAGCTCGACAGATCCCTGAGTGGTGGCGAGTCTGAGCCTGAGAGTGATCCTAGACACCAGAGATCCTCATCCCTCCCTAAGACACCCAGGGTTCCCCAGCACCCAGTAGCCCCCTTCCCTGCTTCCTTCTCCAAAACTCCCCTGAAGACTTCCACTCCTGTACAAAATTCCTCCAAGGTAATTGTTTGCATGTGAACTTGTCGTCATGATTTTTTGCGTTACATCTCTCGTCTCCTTCCTTTACATTATCTTGCTGAACGAGGAGAGGGCGGAGGTGAGCTGGGAGGAGTGGGTGAGTTGATGTCGGAGAAGGCTTCGGGTAGTAAGCCCAGATCTCTGGATTCTCCGGAGGGAGGCCCCGATGGAAGTCCCGAGGCAGGTGACTCTGAAGGAGAAAATGAAGATGAAGAGGATGTTGACGATGAGGAGGGCGATGATGATGATGATGATGATGATGACGACGAAGAGGATGACGACGACAATGAGGAGGAGGAGGAGGAAGAAGATGAAGAAGACGAGGAAAGTAAAGAAGATGAAGAGGGAGATGATGTGGAAAGCGAGGAGGAAGAGGAGGAGGAGGACAATAGTGCGGCCTCTGCCCTAGATGAGTCCAATGGTATTGAAGATGAGCATTCTGGTGCTGGTGACCTAGCTCTAATGGTTAATTATAGTCAAAAGGAATGTTCTGATAACAAAGTAACAGAGTCTGGTCTTGAGAGTGTGGAGCCTCCAGATAATGACAAACCGAATCTGGATGTCGAAAGTGACAAGGAGGCTTGTTCGACTGCAATACCAAACAATGGGGTGCTGGGGACCCTTGATGTACCGGGAGACTGTGTTGTTTCAGCTATTCGAGTAGAGTCCAAGTTTTCAGATGAAGATGAAAGCATGCGGTCCGCAGGTCAAAATGTTGGACCGCGCGAAGGTGTGACCGGCTGCATAGCTGCCGGACATAGCTCAGCAACTCCTTTACTCGCTCACGACAAGAATGTGGAATTAGGTCAAGACGGAAATGGAGATGTTGAAGATTGGTCCTTGACCTGACAAAGCGCACAGCGGGGATACATCTTGGAATGACAGTGATGATGATAATGGTGATGCAGGTAATCAGGTGGCGGAGCACGGACGCAACACTGTGCTCTCAAAACGAAGCAACGTGTCACCAGAGAATGCGGGGCAGGAAAAATTGGATGATCCTCCCGATGCGAAAGAGGAACAATGCAGGTCGTCATGGGGCTCTTTGTTACAGGGAGAGGACAGCGACCGAGAGGGGGTCAAGGTAGATGGGGATCCTCCTGATCAGAATCGACCAGGTGTGGAGCCAGAGGTAGTCCCTCAATTGAAAAGCACGTCTCCGATACCAAATGAGGAGTCTTTGTGGGATTCTTCATCACCACCACTGTCTCCCTCAAAATGCAACTCTCCCAAATTCCAGCTGGACTTACCAACGTGTTCCTTGGCTTCCCCTTTACCGATCAGCCCCAACTCACAACAAAGACCCAAATCGAGGCTGGATAAATCAAAGTCCGAGTGGGACTCATCTTCAGATGATGACGAAGATTGCAACAGGCGCCAAGAAAAAGGGTCTCGCTTCCACCAAGGAGGAAGCATCACAGATTATTGATTCTGTGGCCATTGCGACTCTGCTGGTGGGTGCAAACCTTGCAAGCCAGACTGAAGAAGCAACTCATGATGTCTCCCCTGTGGTGTCACCAGAGTCTCAGGACGAAGAGAGGCCTAACTCCCCATTATTAGATGGTAACGTTGAATTAATCAATCCAAAGGCCAAGGAACGCTTGGGCAATCAAAATTACCATGATGATGATGATAATAGCTGGGATGACGATGAAAATGATGAAGATAATGAGGTAGAGGGACCTGTTTCTCCCACTCAAAGTGGGAGTAAAAGCTTCCCGCAAATGAAGGACAAAGAAGTTGCTGTGAATTCCCCTGTACTCAAGTCGGGGCAAGACAAGGATGATGGCCATAATGAAGATGAGAGGAGTAGGTCTGCCACACCAAGGAACCCATCGCCAATGGCAACCCCTGAACGTGTCATTCATGAGAACGAGAAAAATGAAGAAGGTGAATATGGCGGTGATGAGCCGCCGGTGTCTATGATCGAGGGAAATGATTCTGACAAGGATTTCAGCCCCGATCCAGAGGACCCGGGGATGGGTACCATCAAAGGCTCTCCTAAACCCGAGGAGAAAAGCCAGAACTCAGACAGCCGGGCCTCGAAGCTGAGGTACGACTTCGCTAGCGCAATGGTCAAGGTGCTCGAGTCCGGTGACGACTCAGACAGTACTCTGGGCGAATGTCCAGACGAAGGTCCTGGGGAGAGGTCAGACGAGGCGCATGAGCCCAGGTTAACATCTTATGCACCACTAGGAGGTGCAGATGACGTCACCCACGAGAACATAACAGAATTGGAGGACCACGACAACGAAGAAGGTGAGGGGAAGGTGGACCCTGTGCGAAAACGCCTCTACTCGAGTGCATAACGCTGCTGAGTCGGACAGCAACGGATTCTCCGATGAGGAGTTACCAATGACGGACATTGATGATGTGGATTTGGACTCCCCACACGAGCTAGGGAACAGGAACGGAGAAAGCCCCCGATTCGGGTACACTGAAGATCTTGTCAAACAGGTACAACTGACTGTGTCATGTGAAAGGCAGCAGGTAGCAGGTAGATAGTTTATTAAGTAAATGAGCACAAGGATCAGAATTTGGAAGAAAAAAAAGCAGTGCAAATGAAAGTGTATTTATTTATCCTTACACAGAATGAAGAGCTAACGGATGATGGTGAGGACGGAGAGGAGGAAACTGATGATGATGATGACGATGATGAAGAGGAGGAGGATGAGGAGGAGGAAGAGGAAGGTCTCACATCAGAAAATGACCAGGCTGAGGAGGATCAGGAGGAGGAGGAAGAAGCCTCCCCAGCTGTAGCAACCCCCTCTCAGGACCCCTGGAGTCTCCAAGGATAATCGGCGTGGTAAGTTCCTGACCTCTCGCACCCATGTGAACTCATTAGAATAGGATGTGGTACTAGACATTACAAGAATATGCACGAAACGTACTTAACGTACCTTTACCATACCTGTAGATTTTCTCTCTGAGTTGGGCCTGGAAAAGGAAGAGGAGGAAGATGATTCGTGGGATTCTGAGGTACATCAGGATGGTTTTTTTTTACAAGGCCCTGTATAAGAAGTAGTGTGAGGTACATGCTGACATAACAATTTATTTTCTTTTTTCAGTCCCACTCTGAAAGTCCCCGAAACTCACATGCTGGAAAGAGTGGCCCCTGTCGTAAAGGTCGCGTGACGATGCCTGCTTCGGAAAAGAACAACGGAGAAGGTAGTTTCACTTTCGTTTGAACATTACCCATTCGTGCCACTGTGGCTTGGCTTTATTTGACAATCATTGCAGGCGTCATTCCATGCTGCAGAAAATGTGTGACTGTCAGGAAAAGATCATGAATGGGCCACAATAACATGTGTGTTAACTTTGTTGTTGCAACATTTAACAGTCCGTTACATCCCCTCTTTGTAGACGTCTTTTATATTCCGTCTTACTTGAGACGGGAGGAGAGCAGTAAGGTGACATTTCTAGAGCCTTGGAGAGGTGTAGGCAGGCCAGGAGACAGCCAGGGAGTGGGTATGAATGTCTGTCTTGTCTCAGAGCTTGCCCAGGAAAAGCATGTCCTGTATCATCCGTAGTGAGCCACCATTAACCTCTGTGATACATGACCTCCACACGTTATCACAAGTCGCATGACGCATCCACTAAGCATACGGAATGCCATCGTCCTTCACCTCCTGTCTGTGGGAATGTTTCCACCCCGACGCAATCCGAACGATTGTCGTGCTCATTATATCCTAGATCATTCCCCTTTTGTTGATTGGGTTAGAGCGTTTTATTTTTAAATAATTGGTTTAACTCGTTTTTATTGTCAACAGTTCCCCCATATGTGGGAGTGCCCTTCCAGATGTACAACGGATAGATCAGCCAACCAGTTGGTACGGTCCACTGGGTTGGCTGGTTAGTTGATCTGTCTTTCGTACATCTGGGTGGAAACTCCAATGTGTGATGTCACTGTGGGGTAGATTTTGATAGCTTGTACTGCTGGCTAATCAACATCACAGCTGCGTCTTTTTAATTTTCATTCTTCTCTGGCATATTAACTTGGATCTCTATCGCATTGTCATGGCTCTGGCTTCATAACATGAGCTGCACTGCATATCGCACTTGGCACTGCACTCATTTGACTAAAACGTTGTGTTTTGACATCTTTGTGAAGGCTCTCGCGCTTTGCCATCCAAACAGTGTTCCATTTTTAACCTGTCTTCCACAGTTGTAAGCGCCGCCAATGATGTCAGCGATGGCAAAGCCCTGCACGATGAGGTTGCTCCGCAGAATGAGGTAGGGTCAATATATTTAGAACGGAAAGGAATTGATTCATAAGAAAATCAATTTATTACAATTTATTTTGTTTTCCAGATTGAAAGGGCAAAGTGGGAGCCACTTGTCTGTCCTCAATAAACTTCAAGCAAAAACCAATAGGAAGACGGGTACATTGAGAACATTTAATTCTGATCCCTTGAATGTCTTAAGTTTCTGCCATTCTTTTTTTTTGCCTCTTCAACTTGATATGCACTTCATTTCTACACAGATCTGATGGAAGAGCTTGGGCTCGGTGACGTTGATGACCTTGAAGGTAAATTACATGAAACCAGATCTTCTCTTCTGTCTCTGTATTTCAGGCTCTGAGGAGCTTATCACAGCCAACCAAAGCTTGCTAAATGTAAATGTATTTATATAATGGCATGAGCTAATGAAAAAGGTAAGTAAATATACAGATAAACATAGTATTCATCGGAGAAAACTTATATACAAAAGCTGGATGATCAGACGACTTACTTACAAAGATTATTACCGTCTAGTGAAAACATTTGTGTTGTTCTTTTCATCAAACTCCAATGAAGCTCAAAAAGCAGGTCAGTGAAATCTAGAAGTTCACCTTGACGTCAGTAGTTAGTCATATGTAGTATTAGTTTGAATAGCTGAGTGCATACATTCTTAGCATTGGTGGCCCCAGTGGGAATGGAACCCCTAACCCTGGCAGTGTTAATGCCTTGCTCTTCTAGTAGAGCTAAACAGAACCAGGTTGAGTTAGTAGTGTTTGTATTACCAGTACTAGTGCAGTGTCCATTCAAAACATGCCTGTTCAGAGCGGGCCGGTTGCTTGGCCTCCGGTATTGATGCTTGCAGCTTTGAGAACCGCTCATCCGAAAACTTCACACTCGACACTGAAGTTCCTTGGGGCCTTGGGACAGACATACAGAGACACCTCCATGTATAGTTAGATCGATAGTATCTCCTCGATCCCAGCGCAACTAACAACACTAGCTAACGGTTTCCACTGTGTTCCCACTCCAGACGCCTCAGACTGGGACTCCACCAGTACAGCCAGCAGGAGGACCCTCCCTGGCCGTAGGGTCCCGTCCCCCGGCCCCCATGCCCCCTTCACCCCCGCTCAGCCCCAGAGCCCTGACACCAATCCCCTCGTCCCCCAGAAGTTCGCTGTTTCCGCCTCGAGAACATCACCGCCCAGTCCCCTGGCTCGGAACCCCCCTTCTTTGGTCCAACCCCAGACCCAGCCTGAACCCCAGGCCCAGCCTGAACCCAAGACCCAGCCACAACCACAACCTCAACCCAGAGCTAGAAAGATGCTCCCCCAGAAATTGGACAGCGATGAAGGTATTAAGCCCCTTGCTGCTTATTAGTGAAAGCTAAGAAAGCTTTTTTGTAGCTCCCTCATGGTAGGACAACACTTACTTGCGTAAGGCATTGGTAATCCACCCTTATGAAAATATAATCAATGTTGAATTTCACTGAGATGACTACTTATTCTTTATTTAAATTCGTACTCATAGAGAAACCACAACCAATCATAGCCCACCTGTAAAGGTCAACATCCAACAGTAATGGTGATTGGTCAAAATGATACCGGTATGACGACTTGTATTCCATCCCTCTCCTCTGACAGAGTCAGACTGGGACTCGGATAACGTGACCTCTCCCAGTCCGGTTAAATCCGACAGTCAGCAACGGCCAAATCTACCTGAGACTCAGGCTGCCGTGAGAACAGCAGGTGAGGCACCCCAGGGTGCTTTAAGCAGGTGCTATTTGGGTATGCATGTCCTTCACTCTGGTTAATACTCTCTCCTGGTGTCCCCACAATAGGGTTGTCTGTGGATGAGCCTCCTTCAGACACGGAGGAGCAGCCCAGAGCCAGAAACGCAGCATAAACAGGTGACTCATCGTTAAAACATTGACTCAAGTCCTTGGCATTCAATCACCCGCACTGTTTTATCTGTGTCCAAATTACATTGTTAAACAGTTTGATAGGCAAGATCAACCCATATGACATATTATGCTTTTACAGACCTTTACAACAAAAGGAAAATCAGAGCAACTATGGGTTGATTTTCCTAGCAACAATCAGTTGTTTCTGTGTATGAAGCACGGTGTCTGCAATCTCATGAAGTGAATATATATATATATATACAGTTAAGCCCGAAATTATTCATACCCCTGGCAAATTTTGACTTAAAGTTCCTTTTATTCAACCAGCAAGTTTTTTCTTGATTGGAAATGACACAGGCGTCTCCCAGAAGATAATACGACGATTTACAAGAGGCATCATTGTGGAAAAAAATATTTCTCAGCTTTTATTTACATTTGAACAAAAAGTGGCATGTCCAACATTATTCATACCCTTTGCAAGCTGTCACAGTCTATGGGAAAATCCAAAGTGCTATACCATTCCAATTAGTACTGCTGTTCTAAAGCATCCTAATTACCCTGATTCATTGGGAACAGCTGTTTTAATCAACTCAACAGGTTAAAAGCAAGCAGCAGTCTCTGCAGTTGGTTTGTGGACAGTCATGACTAAGACAAAGGAGCTCTCTGAGGACCTGCGGCTGCGCATTGTGGCTTCTCACAAGTCAGGAAAGGGCTATAAGGCCATATCGAAATGTTTTCAAGTTCCAGTGTCTACAGTGCAAAGTATTATTAAAAAATACAAGAAGTTCCACACTGTGGAAAATCTCAGAGGACGTGGTCGGAAGCCAAAAGTGACACCTGTGCTGGCCAGGAGGATAGTCAGAGAGGTGAAAAAGAATCCAAGGACCACCACCAAGGCCATCCTGGTGAGTCTGGGCTCTGCCGGTGGCAACATCTCAAGGCAGACAGTCCAACGGACACTGCACACTGCAGGGTTCCACGGACGCAGACCAAGGAGGACGCCCCTTCTCCAGATAAGGCACACAAAAGCCCGCTTGGCCTTTGCAAAAGCTCATCTGGACAAAGAAGAAGCCTTCTGGTCCTCTGTTTTATGGTCAGATGAAACAAAAATGGAATTGTTTGGCCACAATGATGTGTCCTTCATTTGGCGTAAAAAAGGAGAAGCCTTTAACCCTAAGAACACCATCCCCACTGTCAAACATGGTGGTGGGAACCTAATGCTTTGGGGGTATTTCTCAGCCAATGGACCAGGGAACTTAATCACAGTGAACGGCACCATGAACAAAGAGCAATACTTGAAGATTCTCAAAAACAACATCAGGCAGTCTGCAGAGAAACTTGGCCTAGGACACCAGTGGACATTTCAGCATGACAATGACCCAAAACACACAGCAAAAGTGGTGAAGAAATGGTTAGCGGACCAAGAAATTAACGTTTTTCAGTGGCCCAGCCAGAGTCCTGACTTGAATCCGATTGAGAATCTGTGGAGGGAGCTAAAGATCAGGGTGATGGCAAGGAGACCCTCCAACCTGAAAGAGTTGGAGCTCATCTCTAAAGATGAATGGGCAAAAATACCAGTGGAGACATGCAAAAAGCTGGTCAGCAATTATAGGAAGCGTTTGATTGCTGTAATAGCCAATAAAGGCTTTTCTGTTGATTATTAAGAAGGGTATGAATAATGTTGGACATGCCACTTTTTGTTCAAATGTAAATAAAAGCTGAGAAATATTTTTTTCCACAATGATGCCTCTTGTAAATCGTCGTATTATCTTCTGGGAGACGCCTGTGTCATTTCCAATCAAGAAAAAACTTGCTGGTTGAATAAAAGTAACTTTAAGTCCAAATTTGCCAGGGGTATGAATAATTTCGGGCTTAACTGTATGTGTATGTGTCTGTATATGAATCTGTTGTGGCAGCCAACACTTGGTCTATGCATTATCGTCTTGTCTTTGTTTGTGCATTGCGTTTTGCCCTCTATTTTCCTCACCCATCGAAGGGGAGTGAAAGTACATCCGAGATAGTCCCCGACATGTCAGACCCCAAACAGGAAAGGGAAGCCACCGAGGAACCCCCACCTCAGGAAATCCCAGACCCCCACCAGGAACAGCGTGGATCCACCGGGGAACATCCCTGGGAAAACCGATACGAGAACCTGTGGGTGGAGGTGGAGAAGAGGGAGGTGAAATCCACCTTCAGGGACGTGGCTGCAGAGCTGAAGCAGAAGTTTGGAGAACTGGCGCGGCCCAGTTCTTCCCCAGACCTCGCCATCCCAGGACAAGAGCCGAGCAGACCCGAGTTCCCTGCGGTGGATGAAATGTCGAGTGACGAAGAGGAGGAGGAGGGGGAGCCGATCATGCGACCCATGGCGATGGCCAGAAGCGCGGCCCTCCGCACCATACCGGAACAGAGGGAGTCTGGCCCGGAGGACTCCCTGAGCGAGCCCAGTACTCAGGCCTGCGAAGCCCCGGATAGTGACCAAGACCACGACCACGGCGGCGGTGGTGGTGATGATGACATCACGGCCAGGGACCCGGGCCTCCTGAGCGAGGGCCCAGGTATTTCCCAGAGGAGCCGCTCTCCGTCGCCGCCACCCTCTGTGGGATCCCACACCACGGACGACGGAGACTCGAAAGACACTCTGTTGTCACCGGTGGTAACCGGTCCTGACCCTGGTTCTGAGATCAAACCGCCGTCCTCCGAGGATGACCGATGGCGGGCGGTCGACCAGGAGAGGTGGAGCCACGCGGGCCTCAGCGAGTGATTTGAATGAGTTTGCGCATACTCAGACTTGCCTACCTACTGCGCATCCCGCCGCTTCAGCGGGTGTGGTGGAAGAACACCAGGAAGTGGACTCGCAGAGTTTGGATGCAGATGTGCACGGGTTGGATGCAGATGTGCAGATGCCGATCGGAGCGTTCGGGGGCTCCACCATGAGAGATGAGCTCAGACTTGAGGAAGAGGTAGAGGGCGGTCGCCACCCACTCTAGTGCCTTCTTATAGATTGCCTGTGTTTCTCTTCATGCTTTTCATTGTCTGATCTTTTGAGGGTGAGACCAGGCCCAAACCATGGTCTTTTTAGGCTAGTTCATGTCCCCAAGTGGTTCAAAGTCTGTCTAAAGCCGAAAGCACACAGAGCGCGAATTTTGGTTAAGTCTATTTTGGACACGAAAATTAAAAAACATTATTTTGTGTCTGTCCTGACACGGCTGTGTTCTTGAGTGATATTGACCCAAACTTCAGAAGTTTCTTAGTTCCTATAACCACTTGCAATACGACTAGAACATTAGTATTTAGATATTCAGACTAAGATGGCTTTGGGCCTCTCTTACAGTATGGAGCTGTGTTACATACGTCCTTCAGTACTGTACTGTGTTCTGTGTATAACGCATGAGCTTGACACGTAGCCTCCCACGTCTACTGAGATGCAATAGTGTTTGTGGTGTGAACTTTGTGTGCCGAAGTCTCTTCTTTTCCGTCCGAAAAGAAGCCCTGTCGAGTCGCTGTCAGTCGTCATCGTTTTAATCCGTTTTCAGCATGCCGTTTTTGTTGTTGTCGTCATTAACAGTTATGAGACCTTTTGGCCGGCCTTCTAAATGTTGCGCGTCGTCGTCTTCTTGGACGTGTTATGTCCATGATTAAGTCAAATGTAGGAACATGTGTGTCCCATAGCTGTTGTTCCTTCATTAAGCACACCAAATACTACAAGGATCGTTTGACATCCACGCATGCTAGTGATGGGCGGCAGTAATTAGCCGACATGCAGCGCTGCACGCTAAGGTGTTGGGTCTCCTGAGAATAGCCACTGAATTATGTATGGCCGAGTGTACCCGCTCGAAGCACATTTTTAAGGCCGGCCTGTATGCTTGCTTCATTGTGGTTTATTCCTCTAGCAACACTTTGACACTTGTTTCTTTTTCTTTTTCTTATTATTTTTTGTATTTGTTCAGTTCTCCAAAGATTTGCGAGCCGCCATGCCGGCGCAGCGTTCCAGCGCTTCCTGGGACGCCGGGGGAGCGGCCGAGGAGGAAGAGCGAGGAGCCGAGAAACCGGAGCCAGAGTCGGGAAGTCAGGCCGGGGCGAACGGCTCGAGTCCTGGGGAAGGAGGGCCGCTCGCACCCCACGAGAGTCCTGTCCAAAGGCCGGCGGTGAAAAGTCCAAGGAGGTATGAGTTTGTGTTTTGTGTGTTTTTTTTATTTGTGGTTGCGAAGGTAGGCTGTTACACATTTAGTTTTACAGATTTTTAGTTGTATCCTTATTAGAAGGGAGTAGTACCAGAGCGTGTTACATTTTCTATGAAAAATAATAGTTCCCCAAGTTTCCCTCATCATCCTGAGGCACTACTGTTAAAAAAACAAATGCAGGAGGGAGAAATTTCCCAGTATTTCCCAGCGCCGCCATATTGTGGCGTGCTGTCTTGTGATTGGCCGTCTCCCCGCTCACCGCCAGATATATTGCTGCTCTCCCTAGCGTCAACAGAGAACCGGTGCTGCTTCGAGTGCCAGTCCAGCAGAACCCCCACAGGGACAGAGACGCCATGTCTCTACAGGGGCCCTCACAGCTGTCCATGGGGGGCCCGAGGGCATGCAGTACCCCTTGGACTGTGGCCCACCTTAACGGAGACCCTCTCTCTGTGTTTGACGATAGCACTCTAAGTGACCTTTCGGACAGTGAAGGAAGGTATATATATATATATATCCAGTATCTCCTGGCGCTCCAGTCGCCCACTACTTTTCCCACCTCTTTCGATGGCACTCTACTTTCCTCTCGTCTCCTAACATGTGGAACCCTGCGAGGAAAGCAGGAAGATAACCCCGGATTTATTCTTTCACCTCTCTGCTCCGTCTTACTCTCGATCTAGTTGCATGGCCAAGCTTTCTAACCGATGAAACCTAGCATGCTGCATTTGTACCACTGCACTTCGACTTACAGGCCCCCCTCCCTGCAAGCTCATACAGGAACAGGAACCCTGCAAAGGTGGATGGTGTCATTGCTGTTCAAAACACCCATGTTTCTTTCTGTTTGTTTTGTCTTGTGTTTGTCTCGCTCCAGGTCTCCGTCAGCATGCCGCCGGCTAGATGAGGTAAAGTCCCTGCCATCCATGCCTGCTTGTGTTTGTTTCCTTTGTCTTTTTTTTTTTTAAGCCCAATGCTAACACCCACGCGAAGAAACGTCATAGTTCAACAGGTGATATGTATCATGATGAACCATTGTTGAAAAAGTATCTGATACTCTAAAAGAGTTCTATTGTAGATGGAGTAGATGGCTAATTACAGCATGGCCATAAGTCTTCAAAGTACATCAAGGAGATGCAAAGATACAACATTTTATAGAGAAATAATGGAAGGAGGAGTAGTAAAGTTTGGCAAAAATATAAGGTCATAACCACAGGTGAAGATGGAAATGTGCGTCCATCTAGGCTCAAACTAGGGCAAGGGGAGAACAGTGTCACATATTTGTAATGTGCACTCGGTGGAGAGAATTGACAGCTGGTGAACTCCATATACAGTAGTAGTGCGTTTTTATGACAAACAATCAAACCTATATAATTTCTTCCACAACCATTGTTTTCATTTTTTTGAATACATTTTATCAATCGTGCATATTCAGAACATGATGGGAGGGGAGATGGAGCTGGCTGAGGACCTAGATGAGCTCACGCAGTCGTCGGACACCCCCACAGACGACATCGAGTCCCCCGCCTCAGGCTACCGCCACGCCTCCATGCTCATCCAGAAGTTAGACTCCACCGTTCTGGGTATGCAGGTTACTGCCTCCAGACCATCCATCATGCTTTTGTTCGCTTTTGTTAGCCAAGGACAGATGTCGCTTATAGCCCATAGACTTTGTCTTTATATGTTGTCCAATAAAGTGGTAGTGCACAGCACACAGAGCCATGCTGTTGCTTTGGTCGCTATATTTCATGGTTATGATGATAAACATGGCCTTTATTAATGGAACAGTAGTTTTCATTCAGGTAAACTTCCACATGCTTGTACTCCCTGCACTTACTACAGCACTGACATGAAACGATATTCTCGCTTTGAGGTACATGGATCACAAAAAAATTAGCTGTGATGTATCATATCTAATTCTACAATTAGAACATGTATCATGCAAATATAACCAAACAACCAACCGGTGTCTGAATGGTGAGTCGAGGCATGTAATGTCTCGAGAGTAGGAGGGAACATTTCTGCTGATGCTTGCATGTGATCGTTTGTTGACACAAAAAAACAAGCGGGTGCTCACTAACCTCCTTCCTCCTGTCCTCCACTGCCTCCTCCACCGCCTCCCCCAGACTCCAGCAGCATGGTGAAGCTGCAGAACATCTTCCACGAGTACGAGAACTCAATCCAGAAGGCGCGCGGCCGCCACGGCCACCTGAGCCACAAGGTGAGCCAGCTGGAGGGGGAGAGGAGGGAGCTCAGCGGCACCCTGGAGGACCTCAGAGAGGCCAAGTCTGCCCTGGAACGGCAGCAGCTGGAGCTGCAGACCGAGGTGGACAACCTCAGGTAGGAAGTAATCATGCAATAAGCCATCGTGATTTTAGAACAGCTAGGGGGCGTTGTTAGGCAAGGCACAAACAGCTAGGGGACCTGTAGCTGTTGGTGCCTTGCCTAACAACGCCCCCTAGCTGTTCTAAAATCACTGTAATATATATTTATATATATATTATAATATATAAATATGATAAATGCATTATTAAAATGATTAATATAGAGTACCTAGTAAGATTTCCTAGTATTTTCATAGTATGCAGTCATAGGTGTATATGGAGTATTTTACAACAGCTTAGAGCCATTCAGGATCAAGGACCGGAACTATCTGTTTTATAAAGATTCATTACACACACACGATCACTCACAAGGAGTGAGATGGTATTGAACTCCTGGCCCCTTTGCTGCAGGTTTAAGTTGAAGCAGGAGCAGGAGAACCGGCGCAACGCCTCCATGCTATACGACACCGGTCGGGACAAGCTGCGGCGGGCCGAGGAGCATCAGCAGACGGAGGTGGAGGAGAGGCAGAAGGTGGAGCTGGCCCTCCGGAGCCTGGAGCTGGAGAGGAGGACCCTGCTGAACAACATGAAACAGGTCGCCCGTCCGCTCCACACTCCTCACTGCCTGACCGTTCAAAGTGGTCCCTACTTTACCACCTTTCTTGAGTGTTGTCCTTTTGTGCACTTTAACAACTGTACACAGTGCACTTTAACACCAGAGCTGAACCCATTATTAAATCTCCAGCTCCTGTGTCTATCTATTCAAGTGTGTGGACATTGCATTTTTATTTTATTTTTATTTAAACTATATTGTAATTGTTATGTTGTTGACCTGCCAGCTGGTGGTAAAATAGGGGCCCTTTAAGAATATGAGAGGTCGCTTTGATGACACAGGGTAAAAAGTGCCTGCCTCATTTTAAGACAACTGTTTTTAGTTCCTTGGTTCATATCACAAGGTGTTCATATCATCATTACCAACCTTGGCTCTGTGATCTGAGGAACAGCTGAGTAAATCGACGTGTCCATTTTGCAGCTGGAAGAGGACCTCAGCGAGACCCAGAGGCTGCTGGCCCAGGAGCGCACAGCCCGGGCCCTGCAGGAGAACCTGCTCAGCAGCCACCTCCGCAAGCAGCAGGAGATCGAGGAGGAGAGGCCTGGAGCACGTGGGTAAGCTCCCGAACTCACACGCCGGTATGAGCACCTCGTGGGGGTCCCGTGTTGCCGTATTTTGCGAAGGTCTTTCTGCGATCAAAAATGATGGTCACCAACTAGATATAGCTTGGAAAGCCGTCGGTTTGCTTATTTCATACAGGCCACACACCCCCACTCCCTCCCTTATCACCATCGACAATTTGAAAGACAGATACACGATATTTCCATTAAAATCATTTTTTAGTTGTTTGTGTCGGGGGCCTGTATCCCCCTGTCGGGATTTGTTTTGCAATAATGACCGGCTCGCTGTACATCATCGCTTACATCTTTGATCTCTCTGCTTCCCCACTCCCCTCCAGGCACTGTCCCAGCTGACGGAGGCCAGCGACCGGGAGAAGGCCCTCGTGCAGCAGACGGCCTCGATGCACGAGGAGCTGGCGGCGCTGCGGACGGAGCTGGAGCACGGCCGCTCCGCCGCCGCCCAGGAGGAGAGCCGGCGGGCGGAGGAGCGGGAGGCCCTCGAGGAGCGGCTGGAGGACGCGCGGCGCGACCTGCGCCTCAACGAGGAGGCGCTGACCCAGACGGTGTTCCAGTACAACGGGCAGCTCGGCGCCCTGAAGACGGAGCTGAGTGCCGGCCGCGGCCCGGCTGGAGCACGAGCGGCAGGCCCGCGAGGTGCTGGAGGCGGAGCTGGAGTCGGCGCGCACGCGGCTGGCCGGGGCGCTGCAGGAGGCGGAGCGGTGCCAGGCGGCCCGGGCCGACACGGAGAAGAACCTGCTCCGTGAGAGGGACGAGCACCAGCGGCTGCGAGATAAGACCACAAGTAGGGTTATGCACACACACACACACACACACACACACACACACACACACACACACACACACACACACACACACACAGCATGCATGTCATGAGTCAGCTTGAAGATGCAAGGACTGTTTGTTTGTGAAAGGATGCACACACTGTATTGTAAGGTGCTTTAGATCTAAGTGTCCACAAAATGACATTGATATATATATATATATATATATATATATATATATATATATATATACTGTATATATATACTGTATATAATGGCAGCTATGAGAACAAAGCAAAGCTGGCCTGTACTAAAGGTACTCCTTGTTGTGTTGGTGCAGGCGAGGCGGCAGGCCAGCGCGATGCGGTGGGGGGTCTCTCCCAGCGGCTGGCCAAGGCGGAGACGCGGGCCAACGGCCTGGAGAATGAGGTGCACCGCGCCGCCCTGCAGCTGACAGAGAAGAGCCTGCTGCTGGAGGCCGGTCAGCGGGAGAGGGACGCGGTGGCCACCCGCTGCCGGGAGCTGGAGGAGGCGCTGCGGGCGGAGAAGGAGCTGGCCACGCGCTCCTCGGCCCGCCTGGAGGCCACACAGGAGCGGCTGGCGCAGGTGCAGAGCGATGCGGCGCTGCTGCGACAGCAGCTGGAGGAGGCGCAGAACAAGGGCGTGGCCAAGGAGCGGGCCGTCACCGACGCCCAGGAGCGCTTCGGTGACCTGGTGAGCCAGCTGCGGGCCGACGGCGAGGGGCGCGTGCAGATGGCGGAGGACCGCAGCCGGGAGCTGGCGGGCAAGGCGGGCGACCTGCGGGACCAGGTGTACAAGCTAGAGGAGGAGAAGACCGAGAGAGAGGTGAGGGAGCAGGTAGACAAGCTGTCGGAGGAGAGAGAGAGAGGGGGAGCAGGTATAAAGGCTGTCGGAGGAGAGAGGTGAGGGAGTAAAGAGGATTACCACTGGCTCGAATCGTCTCCTCCAACGACAGACACTTTTAGCATGCCATCCGTATGCCAATGGCCAGCTCAAGAGCCCTCTCTCCTCCTGTCTGATCAGGACATGCACTTTATGTCTCTCTTTTGCTCTCTCTTTGTCTCTCTGTCTGTCCTAATCTCTCTTGCCCTCTCACTCTCTCTCTATCTGGCTGTCTCTCTCTTCCTCTCTCTTTATCTTTATCTTTATCTGTGTGTCCTTCTCTCTCTCCCTGCCTCCCTCTGTCTCTCTCTGTCTGAGCAGTCCACTGTGAGGCAGCTGCAGCAGGAGCTGGCTGACTCTCTGAAGAAGCTGTCCATGAGCGAGGCGTCGCTGGAGGTGAACACGCGCTACCGCAACGACCTGGAGGAGGAGAAGGCCCGTCTCTCCAAGGACCAGGACAGACTCAGGGGAAAGGTAGGCAACTGCTTACTGCGTCTTGCATCCACCGGTGAGCTAAGCATGCACTAACTTTAATAATCCCAGATGGGAACTTCGGGTGTCACA
Organism: Merluccius polli; assembly: GCA_030340625.1. NCBI lineage: Eukaryota > Metazoa > Chordata > Actinopteri > Gadiformes > Merlucciidae > Merluccius > Merluccius polli. The sequence goes on along the minus strand of JAOPHQ010005765.1, from coordinate 2,146 downwards.
GCAGAAAGAACAACACAAAGTAGTACAAATTAAAGGGATGAAAAATGTAAATAAGTGTAAAATGATATCCATGTACACAATACGGCTGCAATTATAAATAAACGATAAATGACCTAAACGATATATGTATATAATACAAATTTGATTTGATTAATTTTCTGTTGATAGACTAATCAACTCATCGGTGCAGCACTAGTGCACAATATGAGTAGTAGCAATGTAAATGCAAAAAGTGTCAACATTAGTCAACAAGTCAACATTACAGATGGTAGAGGTAGCTCAAGCATTCAAACGCAACTCGTTGCTACTTTTCACCTCAGTGAATGCCAAGCCTAACCACTGTAATGTATATCGCTTTGACCTCTGCCCTCTCTGACCTCTGTGACCCCTGACCTGCGTCCTGGCAGCTGGACGAGAGCGAGGACCAGTACGTGCAGGCCGAGCGGCGGCTCAGCGCTCTGAAGGCCACGCTAGACGACCGGGAGCGCCAGCTCGCCACAGCCGATCAGAAGCTCCGGGAGGCGCTGTCCACCTCCGCAGGCTCAGACACCACCGTCAAGCAACTGGAGGAGGCTGTGCAGAGGTGCACGCACGCACGCAAACACTGAACACTGAACAATTCATCGAAATATCATCAAAATCGCAATATGGCAATTTTTAGGGTAAAATGTGTAAATGTAACTGTATAACACCATTATAAATGAAGTGCTGCAGAGATGCCCTGGCCTACACATTTTTTTCTTCCGATGTAAGAAAACATGTTTGTTTGGTACACACCCCAACGAATGTCACATCATGATTTTAATAGTCATTTCAATGAAAATTAAAATTGTGATGCAAACATTATCATTCCCACCCACTAATAGTGAATCATATCGCAATTGCAATATCTGTAAAAATACAATTTTGCAATACAATAACATAATATAAATGTTGTACCACATCATCCAGGCTGGAGATAGAGAACGCCAGGCTGGAGGCGGCGGCTAAGCAGCAGGCTAACAAGATCGAGGCACTGCAGAAGGGAGCCCATGAGGCTACGGTGGTAAGGATGCTGACCAACGAGCTAACAGCTAAGCATCACATTTACATATAGCCATTCAGTAGACTTGCACCTTACAAGTGAGTGCAATGAAAGCGTACAAATCAATATAACAAAATTCCAGGTATGCACAACATTGTTTCTAAAAAAACTGGACAGACTGCAGGGTAGTTATAGGAATCAGAATACAAAGATCACTAGAATAGTTACATCAGAGGTACTGCATTTCAACCAAGACCAATAAGACCAAATTAAGGGTGTCACTGTGACGAAGGGCAGTACACATAAAGCTGTGGCGGTGTCCTCAATGTTTATGTATGTTGATGACTTGTTGAATTCATTTCCACAGCCATCTGACAGTCCTGGAGGCAGGGTTGGTATTTTGGATCTAGGCTTAGTCTCTCTTTGTGGGTTCACATTTGTTTTAAAGAAAATCCCTATAGAAAGTGGATCTAGATATGGGCTTCCTATCTTACTACCGGTTTGAGGGTTTTCTGGGTGATGGGATCTTGTGTTCTTCCTATTTCTAGACTTGGGGTTTCTTATTTCCTCCTCAAGCCTGCATGACGCATGAAGCTTTTTGTTGTTACTTCCTACATCCTGGAAGGTTTCTTTCTTTTACCACCAAGATTTGGGGTTTTTGTTTCCTTGACCACTTTCCTTGGCTCTATAAATACACTTGACTTGATTCACTGCTACCACAAAATATATCGTACATAGAAGCTGAAGCGGATTCTGAAGCGTCTTCTGAAGCATCTCCTGGTGATATTTCCACAGGTCAGAGGTCGGCTGGAGGACTTGGTGACCGACCTTCAAGGCAGTAAGATGACCCTGGAGGATCAGCTCAACAGAGAGGTGTGAGACCATGCTCCACTTGTGCCCTGAAAACCTCTGTACTTAGTTAGAAGAGTGTGTGTGTGTGTGTGCCTGTGCCTGTGTAAGAGCATGAAAAGAACAGAAGAACCCAGAAGGAGGTGTCCAATCGTCCATGCAGTCTTAAACTTCAGTCCCACTATTCAACACTATTTAAAAGTTTTAAACTCCAGTAATACTGTTCATCAGATTTTTTCCTCAGCCATGTATTGTCCTCTGCTCTAACCCGGC